>JAAMXU010003824.1:0-20376 GCA_019693545.1 Chaetoceros muelleri
TAGATGTTGCAGAGGGCTGGTGGAAATTTATGTACATCTTATATGTGAGACTGGAGTGTATTATCTTCTTGAATTCAGCACCCATATACTGGTTTTCAAAGTGACAAACTTCTGTTGAAACTAGTTCCTTTGGATCTGAGTCTATTGCGATGAAACAATGTTGTGAATATGTCCGTGGTCAGAATGATGGGTATACCAGTTGAAATGCCTACATATATTTTTGGTGATAATCAATCTGTGTTGGCAAATACTACCAAACCACATTCTACCTTGAAAAAGAAATCGTCCTATAGCATATCATTTTGTCAGAGACGGTACTGCTAAAGATGAGTGGCGTACTACTTACTTGAATACAAATCATAACCCTGCAGATATGATGACTAAGTCACTACCTGGAGGGGAGAAACGTTCAAGATTCATTTCATATGTTTTGCACTATTTAGGACGAGTCTTATTCAGTGGACTAAGTTAAGTTTGTACCACTACAACCAGCTATTTTTGATGTTTTTTGGCTGGAATGTAATGTGATGTTGTTGATAACTGCCTCACCGCTCATGCAATCCAATTTCTTTGAGAGATAATTGGCTTGAGGGGAGTGTTTGATGAGTACAATCTGAATTTTTGGAGGTGACCCCAAGATCTTCGGTTTTGATCAGTACAGTTGATACATGAGTGATTCTGTATGTACCAGTAGAGGGTTTCATTTGTAATTTTTGCACCCGCCAATTTGCAACCCCAGTCAGGCCAAAACTATGTTGAAAGTTCTCAATGTATTCAACCATTTCATTTGTAATTTTTGCATTTTGTCATAAGACCCCTCCTCAAAATACTCGCCAAACATCAAAGAATACATAGTACAAAATACAAAACCTCCATAACAATATTTTCTTCTATTGTAAATTCAAGATGAGATGTGGTACTTCAATTCTCAAAGGCCGCTCCGTTAAAGACCGAAGAAAGACTGCGGCAGTCGTCACAGCATCCCTCATTCCTGCCTTAGTCAATCAGTTCTTGAAACATGCTTATTCCAATAGAAATAGGTACTTCTTCAGGAGAGTCAAGAGAAAATGAACCATTGGATTCAGAGCTTGAGAATAGATTGTGGTGGTTGATTGGAGTGTCCAGGGTTGTTTCCTTTATATAATAAGTTTTATGGAGGGAGTAGATTGTGCAAATTTGGGCGGACTGCCGCCATTTCATGAAATTTTGGAGGCACGGGTGACATTGACGGGCGCAAACTGCTGTAGCAGACGGGTACTTTCGTTCTGCCAAGAGACGGGTGCTTTCGTAGGTTGCCAGGGGAAGAAAGTTCTCTTTTGGTGTCATTTGGTGTCATTTGGCCTGACGGGGGGTGCAAATTGGCGGGTGCAAAAATTACAAATGAAACCCTCTTAGTATGTATTCTACCGTGACATCGGGTTCCCACATTCGCGACGGAAGTTGCGAAGTAGGGTTCTGAGTTTTGTGGTGAATCATCGTGACACAATCCTTTAAATACACGTACTGTACTGAAATTATGAGGTAGGACCCCCTACCATTTTAGTGTTCTGTGCCGAAAAATGGTCAGAGGGCAACAGATGGATATTGAAGAGCCCTGCAAGGAATTTTCACGAAAATTCAAGAAAATTCCTGTAGGTCACACGGTCATAAAATCTTTATTTGCAAGCACTGCTGAAAAGTTAGTATTGAAAAATATGCAAGTGCTTTGCAAGTTAATTGATTAGTTTTTAAGCACAGCACTTCAGCTCCATTTGATACATTTATTTAACAATAAATCGTTCCAAATGATGCCTACAGCCCCTCCAGCAGCTCCCTTCAGAGCTTCCTACATCAATTTCTTCACTGATGCTGCCCATGACCCCTTCCAGGGCCAGTATGCTGCCGCAATGGCACCATATGATGTGCGGCTTCAGAACCACCCGGCCACCTTCTTGGCACCAGAGCAAATACGTACCTTGGTAATCGGAGCACGCGCTCAACGCGTACCCACTGCATTTCTTCTTATGCATGGGGACCACCTCCATGTCTACTTGCAAGCTGACAAGTTTCACCCACGCCTTAGGATGATCTCATCTATGCTCAGAAGGGAGATCTCTATCGAAACCAAGCCGTATTGATCGAATGGAAGTCGGACTACTTCCACCAGCTCAACCAACAGTTGCTCGTCCCCTCAGCCGCCACCATCGATACCGTATTCGCTGCACAGCCCAAAGCCGAGTTCTTGGGACCCTATGCTCAAGGAGAAGCTGGTACGGAGCTCATTAAGGTGCGCCGCACCTGTTTCGTTCCTCCGCGTTATGTTCCCTTGTTCTTAGTTGGTCCGATCAAGCCAAGAGAAGCTTGGGAGTGTGTCCGTGGCCAGATTGTAACTGAAGGACAGGAAGTTGCTTGTCAGGCCCTAATCAAGTTTTTCCAGGCAGCCATCACCCGTGCGGCAGTAGGAGATGCACCAGCACTGTCATTAGTGGATGCACCCATAGCTCCTCTTGCTGACACATTGTTGCTGGACCACTGCCAGAGAATCCTCGATGAAGACTTCCCCCAGCTGAATCACCAGCTGGTCGGGTTGCAGCAGAACCAGATTGCCGCTAGCCTTGGTGAATTGGTGCGGGACAATAGAACCGCTCGCATGTTAGCTAGAACGTGCTGATGCCCAAGCCATGTATGAGGCCCTGTATGCTGGTACGAGTGTGCCGCCCATGGCCGATCTATCTATCGTCATGCAATCGAAGCCAGGCGCTCCCAAGGCACTCTAGCTACCAGGCGAGGCACCAGGTCCGCCGCATCTACATTATGCTCATGGTGATGCTTGGTGAGGAGCATCGGTTATCCCGTGCTTACGAACGATTCTACCATCGTTTCCTCAGCGCAGAAGCCGATCTACACCGTTACCAGCAAGGATTGCCTGGTGGCCAGGACCAGTTGCTCTTTCCCACCAAGATACTCAAGCGCAATGCCATTGACCTGAGTTACTGGTTTGAACAGAAGACACGCGCCTGCGGCACGAATGCCACCCAAGTTTGAGCAAGTATTAGATGACATCAAGCAAGATCTGACCACGTGGGAGCCGCAGATGTCCATTGGTTTTCTGAAGGAGCTGAAGCTGGATGGTATGCAAGTGCCCGTTCCGAGCGGTGCACCAAGTGGATCGCCACCCGTTGCCCCTCCGACTAATCCTAAGGGAGGGGTCCCTGATGATGATGCCACGGCCAGTAATCCTCACTTCTTAGAAGCCACCTTTGGCCAATACAGAAGATTGACGAGTGTGAAAACTCGGGCGATTCGAAGGAAGATTGCAGATGGTATTCTGCCGGCTCTACCAGTGTCGAAGGTGGATCAGCAGCCGATGTGCCTCGCCTGGCACACCAAGGGTCAGTGCAACATACGTTGTCCACGTGCTGCCGATCACGTCGTGTATACCATTGGCGAATTGGGAAACTTGGTGGCATGGTGTACCACGCATTATCCCAAGGAATGACGGGTTGGCGGGAAGAGAATCAGATCGGATGATAGCGACGACAGACAAGATAGCGTAATTCCTAGTAAAAAGACGACTAACAAACCTTCTTGTGTCGATTTTTCTAGGACTACCAATCGTGGTCCGAACTCATTCCCATCCTCCACTTCCAGCACTCTTCCAATGCCACCGACAAAAACTCCCCCCTCAGCATCACAGAGCCACGCTGCCACCTCGCTTCCCGTGTCCGGATTACCCCAAGAATTAGGTAAGTGCATCACCCGTGACGTCGCTCTGCTGAACAAGTTGGGTTGGAAACGTTTCGTGGCCGCAAGAAGACACCGAAAGGACCTTGCTGATATGCACATCAATCACCCTGCGAAGAGATTGTTGCTCAGTTACAAGAATCAGGGCATGCCTGCAAAAGTCACAACTCCCCATTGGAGCCCTGAACGAATCCGTCAAGCCATCACGAGAGGCCCTCATCGCTCCTGCCGAGACTACACAGAGTTCCTCTCTGAGGAATTTGTGTCAATGATCCAGAAAGGTCAATGGACCATCCTCCATTTAGTGCCGTGAAGGATTTTGTCAACTTGTGCATTAGCCTGCTGGGTGTGGTGCAGCAACGTGATAGAAGACCAAGGTGGATTGTCGATTACTCGTTCTACGATGTGAACGAAGAGACATTGCCACTTGTGGCCGAAGGGTCCATGCAGTTTGGTCGCGCACTTGAACGAATCCTTTGCCACATCCTCCTTTCCGACCCTAATCATGGACCAGTGTATCTCAACAAGATTGATATATCGGACGGATTCTATCACATTGATATGAATCCCGACGACATACCACGTCTTGGAGTCGTGTTTCCAACCGAGGAAGGGCAAGAGCCGCTAATCGCTTTTCCGCTTGTTCTACCCATGGGCTGGAAAAATTCGCCTCCAGCATTCACCACTGCCACTGAGACAATTGCCGACTTAGCAAATGGCTCCTTAAAGGCGGGACGAATGGTGCAATCGCATCCCTTGGGTGAAAGAGCTGCGGTACTCAACAAAATCAAAGAATCGAGTGAAAATCCTTGTGCCACGACGAGAATAGACCCTGATCCATCGATCCCATCACAAGAGCAACCAATTGCGGAGGTTGATGTGTACATTGATGATTTTATTGCAGTCGCACAAGGCAACCGCGAGAGATTGAATAATGTGCGAACCATGGTGCTACATTCGATCGATTCCGTATTTCGACCCAACGATGAGCGAGACCCCAAGACCAGATCCGAGCCAGTCTCCCTGCAAACGTTAGACAAAGGTGATGCTTCTTGGAGTACCAACCAAACAATACTTGGCTGGGAAATCGACACAAACCTGAAAATTATCACCCTACCCTCACATCGAAAGGAAAGACTAGCCGAAGTGCTGGATTCGATACCGCCACACCAGAAGCGCATCGGTGTCACTAAGTGGCATAAGGTGCTGGGCGAGCTATGTTCCATGTCACTAGCCCTACCAGGATCCCGAGGACTCTTCAGCTCTCTACAAAAAGCATTACAAATGCATAAGGGCAAGCGAGTATCCTTGAACAACAACGTTCATCAGGCATTGAAAGACTTCCGATGGATTCTCAACAATCTATCAGAACGTCCGACACGTATTGCCGAATTGGTGCCATTGTTACCATCAGCATGAGGTCACCATGATGCTTCCGGAGCTGGTGCTGGAGGCGTGTGGTTTCCAGCTCAAGGTATTCACCCTCGACACGGCAATGAGTCGCCTCCGATTCTGTGGTGCTTCCAATAGCCACAGAACATCTCCAGCCGACTCATTACCAACAAGAACCCACATGGGACGATCTGGGATTGTTGCATCTCGACGTCCTCTGCCAACAGTATGATGCTAGAGAACGAACCATCCTGAGCAAGACGGACAATCTCGCCACCCTCTACTGGCAACGAAAGGGCAGCGCTACCTCCGACAAGGTCCCCCCGCACTTCCTCCGACTTTTCGGCATTCACCAGCACCTTCATTGCTATGTGCCACGCCATGACTACATCCCAGGCGGCTCCAACCCTCTCGCAGATGATGCGTCTCGTCTGTTTCATTTGAATGATCGCAAGTTTCTCACACATTTTGAAAACAAATATCCACAGCCTCTCTCTTATCATTATGCAACGCCGACGCCCTCCTTGATTTCTGCCGTGATTTTGACCTTGCTCAAGAAGCCGTACAATGTGGAGTTGCTACGGGACGAAACGCCAGCTCCAACACCCACTGGAAATCCTGGTACCGTTTCACAACTCAGTTGGGCATCGACCCCTTTCTCGAAGCCATCCAAGACAAGGTACCAATCCTACAAGTCTTCCTCCTCCGAGTTTGATCTGGAACACTTGCAGTCAACCGCAATCCCGTCCTCGCTCAAACGGCTGAAGATTACCTACGGAGCGTTGGACAAACGTTCGCCTTGCTGGGCCACCCGGATCCACGCCTGAATCAAGTTGGAAAGCAAGATTTTTGAATCACACGCATGCTTGCTTCATTCACCAAAAGAGACCCTCCACCACATCGCGTGAAGCCAGTTCCTATTGCTGTTCTACGTTCAGTAGCGTAGCAGACAGAGTGTGTACTGTACTGAGGAGTGTTGTAGGCAGGTACCGGGTACTGTACAGCAGTGCTGTAGTAAGGACTGCTTATGTCATCCCGTACGTCATCAAACCACTGATCTCATTCATTCATTCTCTTCTCTTCCATCATCATACTGTACTACTACTGGCCTAATAACAACAACTAACTAAACTAACTACTGTATCACTTCCAACATACACAACATATTTCACTCATCATGAAGTGCACTGCTAAAATTTATCAAACCAACAGTGATATTGTACTGCCGAGAAGTTCTCATGGAATTTCCTTTTACAAGGGGAAATTATATGTTCATGGGGGGGAACACATTGCCCGAACCCCCATTAGTTCCGATGTCTTATCCGTGTCTCTGCCCAATGATGCAAAGATTCAACAGCCACAGGAACAAGAGCAGCAGGGACATCGTTTGGAATTTCAAGTGGAAAAAGTGTCAGGTGACATTCCTCCTCCTCGTGTCGGTCATGCTCAAGTTCGGGTCAAGAATCAAGTGTACATTTTTGGAGGTCGTCAGGGTATTCATATGGAGGAAGCTCCCATGAATGATCTTTACGCGTTGGATCTTGATACCATGATTTGGAAAGAGATCAAGACTGGAAACAAGGATACTCGTCCTTCTAGCCGTAGTTATCATTGTATCGCTGCAGGACCTGCGGGGGATGCCATTTATGTATTCGGTGGATGTGGAGAGAGTGGGAGGTTGAGTGACGTACATCGTTTGAATCTACTAGATGGAATGACGTGGGACGAAATTATGACCACTGGTCAAATTCAAGGAAGAGGGGGTGCAAACTTCTTTTCCTCTCGTTGTAAGAATCTGGATCAAGATGTTCTATACGTGATTTCTGGTTTTATCGGTGCTGAAACGAATGATGTCTACTCCTTCTTGGATCCATCCGTGAGTGGAGAAGGAGGTGAAGGAAAAGGAGGAGATGGAAAAGGGTCTACTTGGAAAGAAGAAACTCAGGCCAGTGGTAAATTTCGACCTCGTTCTGTATGTGCTCATTGCAATGTTCAGTGGAAGGGGAAAGAATATCTTGCTGTGTTTGGTGGGGAAGTTTCTCCTTCGGATAAGGGACATGAAGGAGCGGGTGGATTTGCAAATGATTTGTTGTTGTTTCCAATCGATTCTACGTCTGGAACGTTGGAAGAACCCATTTCTGTGGAATTGACATCGGACGGCGGCACTGAAAATATTCAGCCCATGATTGTGCCCAGAGGGTGGACCATGATGTGTCAAGATGATTCCGTGGATGGTCGTCTTGTCCTATTTGGTGGTTTGTCGGGCAGTGATGAGGAACCTACACGTTTGAATGATGTCATTGTGTTGCAACTTGTCGACTAGCTAAAGATATTTCGTAACTGCAACATGTACGTACAATCTCAAAAAAAAAAAGGATTTCTCACGACAAGGATCTACGTAAGCATGTATGTTACTAACTACGTAGATAGGTCCATCCATCCATCCATCCATTTATCCCATAGATACATACATACATGTGTTTTGAATAATTACGCCATGGCCTTGGCATTCAATTCAGCTGCTCTAGCCCTGACTTCTGGAGTCGTTCCCAACCAAATTCCCTTGTGCACCTCACTCTCCTTCTCCCAAAATTGAATTGGTGACGTTTCAATCTTTCCTGTCAATGCTTCCACACCCTCCTTTGTAATGAGCAGTGTATGTTCAAATTGAGCAGTACGTTTTCCATCCATAGTGGTCGCTGTCCAATTGTCCGGCCAATGGAGGCATTGTGCTATTATTAAATACATTCATATATCAATGGTACATTAGTACTAGTACGAACATATTTGTGTAGACTGACTGGACATGTATATATCAATGCACAGCAACAATGTGAAACTTACCGGAACCCTCACAAATCATAGGTTCAATGGTAAACGTGTGTCCCGGTGCCATTTTGCCATTGGGTTCATTATTCCTATAATGATAAATATTCGGATTGGTATGGAAAGTACTTCCAATACCATGACCACAAAAGTTCCTTACAGTAGTAAATCCCCTCTCAGTAATATGATCCTCAATAATGCCACCAATATCCTTATAATCCTTTCCAGGTTCTACAAATTCCATAGCCCTGACCCAACAATCATAGGTAGTTTGAAGTAATTTTTTCGCTTTTTCATCAGCTTCACCCACAACAAACATTTCAGAGCAATCACCGTGATATCCATTCAGATAGCAAGTAATATCCAAATTGATGATATCTCCCTCTTCCAACTTGCGATCATCGGGTATACCATGACATATCACTTCATTGACACTGGTACAACAACTCTTTGGAAAGCCATGGTAATTCAGAGGGGAGGGGTAGGCACCACGCTTGAGCGTTTCTTCATGGACGATGTTATCAATTTCATCCGTGGTAATTCCAGCACGAACGGCTCTTCCTGCAATGTCAAGAACTTCCCTAGCCACTCTACCAGCTGCTTTCATTTTCACAATTTCTTCGGGTGTTTTGACTTCAATGATCCAGGGTAAGAGTCCCTGCCTTGCCTTGGGCTATCAATAGAAGGTTGATGATTCATGAGAGACAGACATGACATATATATACATATACACATATTATATACGTATACCTATAATATAATATATACACTTACAATTCCATCTTCCGCATAATCAGGTTTCATAATTGATTCATCAATGACAAGTTTTTGAGGACTCTGCTTCCCTGGCCTGATTGACCCCGCATAAGGAAACGAGTTCTGTTGCAAGTCACGAAGGGCACTTGCAAATCCCTTTGCTTTCGGTTTCTCACCCGCGCCCTTTTTGGACGTGGAAGATCGTTTTTTAAATAATGCCGTGGAAGTTGCTTGTTCTTGTACAGAATAAACGAAACGATTCAAAGATTGACTAGAGACACAAGGAGAAGAAGGAGTTACAAGGATGTTCGGACTGATGATGCGGCTATGACTACTAGTATGAGGGACAAAGGCGGATGCTCGTCCTCCTCCTAATATACCAGCCATCGCTGTCAGTGACAACAAGAACAAGATAGCAGACACTGAAGAATTCAATCGAAGCACCATGATGATATTAGATCAAGTCAGAATATAGATAGATAGATTGATGAGGGTATTCTTGTTTAGACTTTGTTTCCAGTCATCAATCAGCAGTTTTCTGGTGGTCCGTCGCACCTCGCACCTTCTGATACGCACGATGATGGATTTTTACAGTACCATACCAGGGTACCATAGGTACTGCATCTATTTCATGGAAAATTACTGGTTAAAAGTATTTTTGCAGATGTCACTGAACAATTTACAATCAATATATTTTGTTTACACTCTTGTTTAGGTGTATTGACTACATTTTGATGAAATATCAAATCAAATCCAGTACCAATAAATAAGGTTATTGAGTAGTAGATGGTGAATGAGCTGGCGAGAGACAATGAATGTAATGGTACTAACGTCATGACTCTGCAAAACAATCCATGGATCCTTCTCCTCTCCCAAAATCACCGTCAAAATGGATCTTGCATTTCTGCTTTGACCCTATTATTGTAAGAAATAAAAGTTGGACGCATGATTAATTCATCAAACTCATCATCAGAATCACAAAGATCAATAATTTCTCCCTTGGTCGCAGCGTCATCAATCTTTCGCTGAATAGCATGTTCAAGGCTGTCCACTGCCATGACATCAAGCTCAGGGGCTTCGCGTTCAATGCCAACAAGTTCTTGGGCTGCTACTAGTTCATCGCGGATTTTGTTCAGATGAGGAAGCAAAGCATCACGACATTGTCGAATTTTTTGTTTCATCTCAGGGTCGATGATTTTCTGTGTTTCCCTTTGGTCATCCCAACAGATGGAATAAACACCTTCCAAGTGTTTTGAAATTGTCTGACCTGTTTTGTGAATGAGATCAACAAGCTGATTCACCATTTCTTGAATTCCACTCAACAGAGTGATCTTGGACTCATTGAACATGTCGTCAACAACCAACTTTGTAGTTTTCAACATTGCATGCTTCATCCTATCAAAGACACCTTTTCCTCTTTCCACCATGAGAGCAGCTGAATAACTCTTCCTCATTTGTTGCTGAACCAAGGGTAACAGTGAACGATTTAAATTCCTTTGCGTGTGGATTGCCACAGAGTGCATGGATGCAAAAGCTACTCTTACTGCATTCATACAACCTCGACTGGCTGTGCTGCTCATAATGGTCAAACGATTTTTATCCATGCCCTGCTTCTCAAATGCCATGGTAATGGTGGTATTGACGGAAGAACAAATTGCTTGCACTTTACTTTCAGCCTCTCCAAGATGTAATCGAAGTGCACTGTCCAATGTTCTTTGCCAGTCGACAGAAAACTCTTTTTCCATGGGATCGCACAACTCTTGGTTCATATCAATGGATCCAGCTGATCCAGATGTAAATACCCCATCGCGCCTGACAGTAGCTTGATATGTAGCCCAGTACAAACCATTATGAAGTGGATCTCTATGATGAGCTGAGCGACGTGACTTGGAACCCCAAGATTCACAAATTGGAATAGCCGCAGAAGTGCCATTCTTGGCACCGATTTCCAGAGCTGGTTCAAGGCTTGTTTTGACTTTTTGATGCATCTTTTGGGAAAATTCTTTTGTGAGTGGTAGAATCTGTTGGCTGATTTCATTGATCTCCTGCTCAAATATACGCATGCATTGAAGGGAAGTGCGACCCCTTGGGACATTGGCAGCATCTGTTGCAAGTAGCTTTATACGATCATATATGTCACTGGAGTGATGCACAAATGACTTGGTAAAGATTGATGTTGTCTGAGCTGTTGTTTCATGCACAAATGTGCAAAGACTTGGAATTTGCGTGTCTTCTGCTTCAAAAAATGTATTGGGAGCACCATCACTTTTGGGTTTGATTCTTTGAATCTTGAGGTAATCATTAGAGCTAATACAAAAGACATCCAGTTCATAGTCATTGGGTAGTGCAGTCTGTGTGGTTGTTGTGTGGTTGACTAGATCCTCGTCAATGCCACTAGACTCTCTGTAAAGTTCTTTGAGACCAGCACGGAAGTCACTTTGCAAACATTTTGTACTGTACTCATTGCGGACTTGAGCGCATAGTGTCTTGAGGCTTCTTTGTGCTGTTTCACATTTCACTTGCATTTCATCCACGTAGCTCTTGTGAGTTTCTCTCCAATCAGAAAGTTGTGCCTGCCTTGCATGTTCAACTTGGATTGCCTCCTCAAGTTCTTTCTGTACTCTTTCCAATTCTTGTGTCAAGTAACCGAAATTTTCCATGCTATCATCCCGACTTAATTCATCATTCAATTCCGCCAATTCGGCCTCTTTATCTTTTCTTATTAGAACTGCATCTTGCCATTCATCTTGAAGATCTTCCTCTTGTTGCAACAACTTGGAAACTGCATCTTCGATTGTACTTATATCATTGGAGAGAGAAGTCATTTTTTCCCATCGACCTTCTACTAGCTGAGCAACATCGGAATGATCACGCATGATCTCTGTTGGTTCACAGTCATCTGTTTGGGTACAAATGAAGGAACAGTTGCCATACTGTCCATCCATGAGTAAACGGCGCTTAAACTGAGCTCCTAAAAGCTCCTTGGCTGTACCATCATCAACAGCACGCTTAATGGGTGCAACAATCCATATTTTATTACAATTTTGAAGATATTGCTCAGCTACCTTTGCTCGTGCTGCATTTGCATCGCGAACACCCGGCAAATCCACTAAACATGCACCAGTTGACAAACAGGCCCATGGTCCATACAAGACAACTTTCCGAATTAAAGGCCACGTTTGAGGTTCATGTCCATTTCCTTTACGGTATACGTAAGAGTTGATTTGAGAACGGAATGACTGGGCCCATTTCTTCTTTTTCCTTTGCAAGCGTGTGCTCATATTTTTGTAACTAGATACTAATTGATGCGCCATACCTGATCCTGGAATAGCTCCTCCCTGTTCCACAGCAATTGTATTGTATGGGTAAGTAGTCCCTTGTTTGGGTCTCAGCAGCCCCATGATACGAAAATCACCAGCCAGCTTGTTATAAAGAAATGTCATTTTTTTACCTCGATATCTGTTCATTGTCCCTTTCCCATACACCTGATCAATTTTAGCCCACGCAGCAGCAGCTTCTGCTGCAGTCTGAGGGTCCGGTTCACAAGCATACACAGTATGTTCTTGTGTACAGCATTCTTCCACAAGAATTCGCAACTCTGCTTGCCACTCTACCAGTGTAATGAATTCCACAATTCCTCTGTACACGGGTTTTTCATCGTCACCGTTTCCCTGTTCAAGGAGTTCTGAATTGAAGCGTAATTCCACCACTGCCGCTGTACACCCACGAGATCCAGACGTTGGAAGCACAGATGCTTCATCCAAGAGTGCATTCAATAGTGATGACTAGAGAGTACAGCAGCACAATGACAAAAGACGTGAATTATCATCATTACATCTTGTCCACAACAACAAGGCCCAACAAAGCAAAAAATGACATCCAATCCGCACTAGTAGCATAACTTACCTTTCCGACACCTGTATTCCCAAGTACACCTATCGTAGTCTTGGGTGCAGAGGTGGCAAGTCTGTCATCAATTTCCTTGATCCATTCTTCTCTACGATCATTTGAACAAAACAAAGGATTATCTTTCAATACAGTCTTGATGGAATTCAAAACAGAGCAGCACTTTTCCAACGCGCATTCTGCATCCTTGTTGCCATCAGGCATGTCCAATACTCCATTCAACACATTTTCAACATTGGATCTTTCTACAGCAACTTTGTTGTCATTGGATGACTCGCACAGCATTGGTTCTAAAGCTGACGCTGACGGGTTGGCACTTATGGCGGCCTCCTTGGAACCATCTACTTTCTCCTTCTCTTTGATGATGGAACCCTTCAAGTTAAGTTTACGGGGACTTATGATGGGGTCTTCTTCATCACCATCATTGTTATCCACGTCGTCATCCAAGTCAGCATCATCTACATAAAATTCCACATCAGAATTGCCATTGTCATTGTGACATTGACGATTCTGATTGACATTGTCCAAACTATTCCCTTGAGAAGCAACCACAGATCCCTTGCAATGACTCCCAATCTTCTTATCACCACTAACATTTACTACCCAGCAGTGATCAGTCTTGTCACCAGTTTGGTTGTCATCATTGTGCATGACGGAGGAAGACAAAGACGAAGACAAGGACACTTTATTCAAAGAGGAAGAACCATTTGCTACTACAGGACCATCATGACATTGATCCTGAAATGCACCGTTTAATTTCTTGGATAAAGGAATAGGAGAGGTTGCGACAGCAGAACAACTACTACCACACGACACATCTTCTTTGTTGAGTCCATGATTCTTCTCATTCACCGTACCATCATCACACGAAGGTGTCACAATCACCTCGACCCTTTTAACAGGTGTGACAAAGAGATCCACTGGTGGTGGTTGTTCTTTCTCCATCATTTGACTAGTAGCAGTAGTAGAAGAAGAAGGGGCCATCAATGTTGAGTCTGTCGAGACATGATGATGCAAGCGCCGCTTTTTACAGGGAGGCGAGGAACAACAACGACAACGACAAGAAGAAGAAGAACAAGCAGCAGCAGGAGTAGTAGTAGTAACATGTGCCACTTTCTCACCAACGCCCACTGCTGCTTGTCTCTGTCTATTCTTCTTATCCTCATCATCATCTTCCTCATTGGCCTTGGCCACCGCAATGCAGTGGTCCCACTGTCTCTTGTTGTTGTGGTGGTTGCTGTTGGTCTCTACTGTAATAGAAACTCTACCATCTCCCTGCTGCTCCGCCAAAAAAGGCCTTGATCTCTTGGATTCTAGACTGACCACTTTCCCAATGACACTCCAGGCCAATTTCTTCTCTTCCTGCTTGCGAGATATTCTCACACTGTTCACATGAAAGGCAAAATCAGGAACAAGGAGGTCATCGTCTAGTTCTTGGTCAATCAGGGTTCTAACCGTGGCTAGAGTATCATGTTCATGAACGTCCAGGACCCCTTTGATTCCCCCTGCACATAAAATTATTAATTCTTTTGTTGTATCAGACATGAAGTCTTGTGTGAGGAAGGGTTTGTTGCAATATACAGTAAGTAATAATAATATAAAACGTGTCCTTCTTTTATGATATATATGATAAAAGTTCCCCCTTGGAAAGAATGACGACCATCCATCACGACAGCAAAGCGGCAAACAGATAGACACGTCTAAAATTTCATGCAACAATTCCGTCGTCGTAGTACAGTACCTACTTACTGTACGTACAGTACGTACTGTACATAAGACGTACAAGTACTCTTATATGTGTATCGTTCCGTAGTCAGTCAGGTACGGTACGTAGTACGTATTAGGGCCGACTGCCCTACTGTACAGCACATTTCACATTTATTTTTTGTCTGTACTCTACTACTGTAGAGTCATAACACGATACGCGACGCAACTACAAATTATATACATGCATTTCACAACCAACCAAACAACCAACCAACCAAACAAACAAACAAACAAACAATGGAAGTAAAAAAGACATCTCTCTTTAAGAAACCAAAAGTAAGGAAGAAATTTGCAAAACGAAAAATCGCCAACCTTGAGGACGACGACGACGACGACCAAGGCTACTACTATGGCGATGGTACGAAGGAACAGTCGGGTAGTACTGGTACCGGTACCATCACCACCGGGATTGATACGAATCGTGAACCCCAACAAAACAGGGATAATCCCAACCATCCGCTGCAAACTGTAAACAATCATGATGATTCCATTCTGCAAAAGATTCAATCGATTAAAAAGTCAAGAAAGATAAAGGATCAAATACGGACACGGGGACTTGGAGCGGCATTGGCCAATGGCCAAAATCATCATGTTTCTTTGAAAAAAGTCAAAACGATGGAAGCAGATGGGGGGACTGCAACGCTGCGTGGACAAGAAGGACAAGAAAAGGATTCCTTGGAAGACGCAGAAGCAATAGCAAATCAAGATTTGAAACAACGACTAGAGGGTAATTTTGCAATCAAGGGTTGCAATACAAATGAAGAAGATGGGAATATTCTCATGCAAAAGCACAAGTTGGCCATGGAGGAATATATTCAAGGACAAATAATAAAAGATTCAAAAGATGATGGTGGCATGCAACAAAACACTAGAAACGACAATAACAATGGTGAATGCAATGCACTGCAAAATGAAGAATCTCTCTTGCAAGTAAAGAACACCAATGATTTGTATTCCAAGATATTGCAGGATGCCAAGCAACAACTCCAATCCGCTCAATATGAAAATAACAAATCAGTGGCAATAGCCAACGGGGGTATCATGGAAGACAGTGATATTGGAGCTGGTGGAGCCATGTTGGGAGGGACAGGTATTGCAGAAGTTGCATTGCCCGTGGAGGAACGGATCAAGGCCGCTAGAGAGACAGAACTTGCTGCAGCTCGAATGGAACGCGAGAGAACGAAAAAGAGGTATGGTGGTGGTAGTAATGGTGATTTGGAATCGGATGAAATGGACAAAATGGAGACAAGTTATGAAACGATGCTTCCAACAAGTTTTGGTGCTGGTCGTGGAAAACAACGTAGGAATCGCAATCCTACGATATATCAATCGCAACAAGACGAGCATCCATCAAACATTTTGACGCAGCAATCCGATTCTTCTACTCATCGTCGTGATCCCGTACTGAGTAGAGTACTTCATAAAAATTCCATGCCTGGAATTGGATCCTCTTATTCTCATAACTTTCGGTTGCACAATGACGAATGGATACAAAAACAAAAACAGCAACAGCATCTTCTTCTTCAGCAGGAGGAAAAAGAAAAGAGAATTGGACCAATGGAGGAACAAGGTGAGGTTGATGATTCGAATAGAATTGGTTTTGAAGCTAGGAAGAGAAGGAAAGATCATCCGAAATCATCCGACAAAGCAAGCAGTGGTGGAAAGAAAAAGGTGGAGCGTGCACATGATGATGTGGTCTATAAGAAATTTGTCACAAGAGAGCTTCAAAATATAAGAAGATGATGGTTAGAAATTTAAATTTCGCAAAAGAACATGTGTGTGACACATGGCACATGATATAATAAATAATTGCATTCATTTTTTCGCGTTTTTGCCGTAAAAAGTTGTTCTGCTGGTCGCTTCTCTTTTTGTCTTACTGTACTGTATGTGCGGAGCCAGTGATGGACGGTAGAATGTACTGTAGGAGGCAAGTCACGGGGGGCTTAAGTATATATTTTCAAACACAAATGTACGACTGGTGGTACGTTGTCTACTCCATCCATCCCATCATACGTAAATTCTACGCGTACAAAACTCCAACGACTTTTTCTGAAACAGAAGTGTGGATGCTGTACGAAGCACTACGTATGTATTGTGTCCAGATTGTTCTTCAAAAATAATTCAAAAAAAATATTTATCGAGACAATTTTTTGAAAGGCAAGGAAGGGCGCATAGAGTATGTCGAATGATAAACATACAGTTGTTGTAATGCCCATCATAATACCATTACTACTAATCAAACGACAGATATCCAGAACAATATCCAAAACTTCTGTAACTCACATTCATTAATCGTCTTGAAAGGGGAAAATAAAACGTCAACGTTGAAGGGAAAACAAGCACAGGTGAAAATGATGCTTTCTACTCAAACTTACAGCTGTAAAGGCCTACCAATTATGCCTTTCATTGCAAAAGTACTCTTCTTGGCGGCATGTTTGTCCTTTGCTGTGGTATTTTCCATGGAGGAGACTGGTAATTTCGATTCTCTTGATAGCGGTAATCGGCAGCAGAAGAAGAAAATGATTCGTCGTCAAAGACTTCTCGTGCAATCAAGTGTCGAACAATGCAAGGATAATATAGTGCAGGCTTCCAGCAAATATGGCTTTCTATTTTCAAAAGAGGCATTTCTTGATTTTATCAATCTTCAATCGGGCGGGTCCATTGTAACAAACGCATTTGATACGTCGGCCATTGGATTGGTTCATGAGTTTTGGATCGTAACATGTACAGTGAAGCAGGGAGATTGTACCAACGACGAACCTGTTACAGTCTATGATCTTTTGAACTACCAAGGTCAAGAGGGACAAAGCTTGATTGCAGACTTTTGTTCCAGAGTAGACGATAAATTGACCGAACTCATTACGCCCGTACCCACACAAAATCCATCAAATGCTCCATCCAAGTTGCCAACTGCATTGCCAACAGCATCTCCATCAGTAGGACCGACAATGCAACCGTCATGGCATCCATCCTCAAGGCCAACAAGAAATCCCTCTGCTTCACCGGCATCGAGTCCTTCGTCTATACCGTCGACTCGTCCCTCACCGACCCCAACTCTTAGCAAAGGTCCTACATTTCATCCAACTACTTCACCGACACTTTCATCTAGGCCAACAGCTCGTCCCACTGCTTCTCCGACACGGTTGCACAAACCTTCTGATTATCCTTCCATGCATCCAACCGCTTCTCCCACAAGTAAGTTTTGAAAATGGTGATGATCATTTTATTTTATTCGAAATATTTTTAAAAGTTGCTAAATATTTTTTAATTCATACCATCATCAATATAGACATGGAATCTTTCACCTTGACATTTTCAGTGGGATACAATGTCAGTAATGCCGAAGAACTAATGATACAATGGACAAAAGGTGTTGCATATCAAGTATTGGAAACCTTTGATCCCAACTGCACAGGAGATCCCAATACTGCTCTGGAATGTCCCCTGACTCTGAGTGTGACAGTGTTCTTGAACGTTAGACCATGTAGCTCTTTTGGTACATCATTGGAAGCTAATACTTGTGCACTTGCAGATCTCACGATATCGTTAAGTTCCAATGATGAATTTGATGTTTCTATATTAACTGCAATCAATCAAAGTGTGAGGGAACGAATAAACGAGTTGGCTGACATTTTATAAACAATCCTGAAACTCTCATGTGTGGTATGATAAATGATAATATTCATACAATATATACAATCTATCAAACATTTAGATGTGGTCATTTTTTTCATTGCTGGAACAAGTACAGTACAATAATGTAACCCACTTTTGCGTGATGTGAAGTCCTTTAGCATTCATTCACACTTATTATACACTAGATAATTGTACATCTGGACTTGTTACTTTCTTATCGGTGTTCACCGGAATTTCGATAAAAAGAAAGAATACGTGCAAAGTTTCCACTACACAAGTAACAAAAACGACAAATGATTTCCGAGAAAAGTTGAGTAAATATTAGTTTGTGCATTCATTGCATCATGTATCATGTCCTATGCTTGCAGGTGCATGCATATTTTTGAAATCTGAATCTTGTAGGGAAGTCTGTCTCACAGGATCGGCGAGAAACAAGACTCCAAGAACGGATGTTAGGTCACTTTTTGAGTCGGGCAAAAGGTAAATGCTGCTAATTGTCACTGTTTCTAAAATTCCTGTACGGGGGAATCGGGGAATTATATTGGATGGAGTCTCCAAGGACAGAAAAGTGATGAAAAAATAAATCGGAAGAAGGATTGGGGTTTCTTTTCACATGTATGAGTGATTTTGTTATTTCTACACATGAATATTTCCCGCCGTCCATCATATCTGCTTCTATCCATAGTGATGTAAAGCATGTTCCTTTAAAGCTATTCCTCATAAAATATAATCAAGAGATATTAGTTTCAACCGGCAATTGTAATTTAGCATTGATTTCTTATATATTTTATAAAAGGTTAGAAATCATGCGACAGCGGATAGAGAAACCTGTATTGCGTGCGCATCCTCGAGGACTTTGGCTGAGACTGTTTGCGATAGTGTGCCTACCAGCAACAAACAGATGTTTTCATTCATCCTGTGTGGTGGAGGCAAATGAATACGGTCGAGTTCGACGGGAATTAAATCTTCTCGCGGAGAAAAACTATGAAAAGTGCGTGGGGAATTTACTTTCAGCAACGTCACAGTACGATGACATGTTTGAAGTACCTGCTTACTTGAAATTTGTAGAGTATCAGTCGAATGGGATGATTAAAAGATCGAAATTTGATGTTGGGATCTTGGAACTTGTTCATATCTATTGGTTAGTGGTCTGTACCGTAAGTAGTGAAATGTGTTATGGAGATACCGCGGTCCCTGTGCAAGACG
The DNA here is from genome assembly GCA_019693545.1 of Chaetoceros muelleri. NCBI lineage: Eukaryota > Bacillariophyta > Thalassiosirophyceae > Chaetocerotales > Chaetocerotaceae > Chaetoceros > Chaetoceros muelleri. The sequence goes on from JAAMXU010003824.1 coordinate 19,213, forward strand.
TGATGGAATTTAAAGAAAATGACGGGAATCTTTTGGTTGACAAGTTGTGCAGTAGAGTGGATCTTTATTTGGAACGACATGGCTACATGACTTATGAACCATCTACAATTGTTTCATCTTTACCTCCAGCAAGTATAACTTCATCCAATGTCCCTATGCAAACCCCTCATGTATGGTATGATATGTCTAGTGAGGAACCGACCACTCGCATGAATCTCACTCCTCTAAGACCATCTCATGGTCCAACCAACATTGTCTCCAATCCTCCAACGGATGATCCCAGTAGAATGACAAGTGACGTTCCGACCAGTGATCCGAGTGCGTCAGCAACCGACCAATCACCAACATCTCAAGTTTTTGGATTGACTTCATTGGTACCAACTTCTGCATCTATTTCAAATGAAGTGATTGTCGAGATAGGACCATATACTTGTGTATTTGATGCAATCTGCCTCGAACAAGAATTTTATCAGAATGCAAGGAATAAAAGTCTCCTGCGGTCTGTGTTTTATGATCAAGCCATGCAGAAGTTGAGAGAGGCACTTAACTGTACAAGTTCTTGGTGTCAGTATGAAATTGTGTTGATTGCTTCGTTTGATAGTTTTGGTAAGAGCCTACTTTTGTGATTGTCAGCTGTGTTGAATGCAAAACATTTTCTGTTTTGCTGCCACATTCTCACATATTTTTTCGAAATGTTACCCAGCTTTTGACGTCGTCGAGGCAAAAGTAGAAGTTGACGTGAGTTACTCTGTCTACATAAAACCACTTGAAGCCGAAGACTCGAACGAATTGCAGATGACATCTTCGATTGAGCAAGTGATTAATGATCTGATGTTGAGCACTCAGTTGCAGGATCTTCTAACAATGTCGACCCAATGCGACGCACCGTCAATATCTCCCACAAGGGTCGGTTCTGTATCGCCGACTCATAGCCCGACTGATGAACCATCAAATAGGGACAAGACAATAGAGCCAAGTACTTCCAAACCCCTTAAGACAGCTGCACCAAGCGCTGTGCCCAGCATTTTTACTTCCACTACGCCAACTATCAATGAATCAGAATCACCGTCCAGTGTCGCTTCAGACGTTCCATCTTGCCATCCGACGTCTGCGCCAAGCTCGAGTCCAACCAGCAAGTATGAGAGATGTGTCAGTGATTTGTTA
>JAAMXU010003866.1:0-10792 GCA_019693545.1 Chaetoceros muelleri
AGATTGGAGAACGATTACTGCTCGCAAACAAAAACAAGTAATCAAAGATAACCTCAGAGAAAATAAGGGTTGGATCGACCATCAATACTCTGTTGGTGATAAAGTCTACTTGCAACCAACAGGCATCCAGCACAAGTTAGAAATGCGGAAAAAAGGTCCGTATCGCATCACGCATGTATTTGCAAATGGTACTGTTCGACTCCAGATTGGAGCTACTAATGATAAAATTAATATTCAAAGAATCGAACCAGCTTTTGAATAACAATTGCATCTTACTTCCAATCTGTCGTAGAACACCACAGATTTGGGGGGGCAATGACATAGATGTGCTACGACAATAAATATGTGTAGGTAGTTTTATCCTATTTAGCGGTTAACCTGCCGGTTAACTGTCACACGCTTATTGTACGTAGTAATCAATAGTAGTATCTTTTTTATTAGCTACGGCGATCGTCCGTTAGACATCACGTATCTAATCTTTTTTATCTACAACACACCTAATTTTATAATTTCCTTTTTAATTGAATTAACTTTAATTATTCTTTTTTTCCTATACCGATTACTCTTATCCCTTTTCCACAACCGAGAGTCGACCGTGGCAATTGATGTCAATAAATAATAAATTCACTGTAGTCAAACCGAAAATATTTCTTTATTGATTAAGGGGTCTAAAACCTTGACACTCATTCTGATGACGGAGGCCCGCCAATCTGTCCATCTGTTCTGGCAGATGATGTAACGATTCCATATCTCAGACGGCAGGTCATTTGATATCACTGTGGTGAGCGGCAACCGAAATACGTGCAATACAAATCCAAGTTATTTTCGAAATTCTTGGCCCAAAATACCACCACCCAAAATTTGAGAAGGAGCTATGGTCGCAACACGTATGTATGGCCTTTGATATCTCGATGAACCACATGCGCAGGCCGTCAGCATGCGAGATGAAGTGGAGTAAAAATACGCTCAGTGGATATATTCTCAGACCCAAGACACAATTTATCAGCAAAGCAGGCCTGGCAAATGGTTGACATGGGAATGAAGCAATACCCCTACCTCAGGGTATACAACATGCTCTCACACCACAGCTTAAACATTGACAAGTAGTGCCACAGTTTTGCCTCATAATGGTTTAATCATTAGCATTCATCAAAGGGGTCCCCTTACATATATTACATGCAAAAGCACTCAGACAACAGAGATTCCAAATTGTAGCCGAGAAACGGAACATGATCAAGATCTAGAAGGTAGCAAAAGTAACAGATACAACTTCTGGTACAACATCCTACTTCACATGGAGTAATATTCTCAGACGGCTTGAGCAATAATGGACAAGCAACATATGCAGTGGTGGAACAACCACCAAAGTTCACATGCCCTTTGGACCAAGTTGATACAGAGTCCTCAATACACTTTGCTGGGAAAGTAGAAGGGCCAGATGAGGATAATCATTCCTATCGAGCCGAACTAACAACTAACAGTTATTTTGGCAGCCATTGAGTTGCAAATAAGTTATGTACTTCACAAGGGATATCCTCGGGCACATGCACGTTCTACTGCGATAATAAAGGTGCACTAACTGCGTCTTTTGGTCACAAACGGCCGATACCTAGGTGGGCCTCATATGATTTAGTACGGCATATGAGGACTGCACTAGCAATGTCACCTATCAAATGGATCCACCGTCACAAAAAAGGACATCAAGATACCTCTACCAATTTTCAACACTTGACATATTATACACAAGGGAACGTTTTGGCGGATTGATATGCATCTCAAGCTCATGAGAGTAACGATCTTTTTAATATTCAACAGCTGTCCCAACCATGGTCTCTTCGTGTTGACAATGAAATTATAACAGGGAATATACACAAGTAAATCAAAACAGCTATCTATAGACCTATCATGACACAACGGTGGGCACGGACCTTCAATATACCTCACGATATGATGACATTATGCGACTGGTCATCCTTTTACTGTAATTTCGAGCTGCACTCTCCTCATGAACAACAGTGGTTCACAAAATACAATGCCAGGTTACTTCCTATTGGGAAGAACTTAAAACGCAGGAGACACTCTCAGACACAGGCATGCCATTGCTGCCAAGAGGATGAAGATCATGATCACATCATACGATGTACGCATAGTAATATAGGACTGCTTTTTGGACAACATTTTGAGGACATACATGACCACTTGGAACCACAAGCACACCCAGTAGATGCTGATGGGATTTCCTCATTATTACGCTTTTACCTGTGCCCTAGCATACTTGACACAAGTGGACTTGAAAAGTGTTCAGCCATTCAAAACCAACTCAAACTTGGCTGGGCAGGGAGCATTCTTTGTGGGACTATGGACACATGACTGGATCCACCTACAGGAAGAACATCATCTGAATCACAAAATCCAATGACAGGTGCAACGATGGATCATCAATTTAATGCACAAAATACAACTGATGCCGCAGACTATGTGGAAAGAATGGAACCACATACTTCACCAGAATGAAAGCATTCAAGATCTTCAATCCCAACTCATGGCACTGGATGCAACTATTAAGGAAATCTACTGCAAGAAGCCCCATCAAAGACTGATGGCGCACTGTGACAACCTCTATTTCTGCAAATATAATCAGGAACAGATCAAGAACATGAAAATAAATAGAAAAACCAACTGGATAACAGGTGCAAATCTCATACTGATGAAATATGAGAGAGCTACAACAAGTCAATCTGCGCATTTTAAATTGTACTTTCATATGGGACAAAGGGTGACAAATTGTGGTCGCGAGCATCTTCCCAATGCATATGTTCCATTCTTGTTACAGTATCTACATAACAACATTGAAGCATAATAAAGCCACACAGGTGAATTGAACTAGTCTTAAATTAAATCATTGAGTTGCATTACATGAAAACACAACAATACACACAAGCAACGCGACAATTCCCCAGTTTAGATTAGTAAACATTGTAAAATAATAAACAATTGCAAATGCCTTTACTAGTATTCTTACTTTGTAACCCTAAGCAGTGTAGTTTTCCCTAAAATGAGAAACTTGATGTCGGAAACCTCTTCGGTATGTCGGCACGAAAATGATTCTGACAGAGAAGCACGACATCACGGTCATTTAGCGACGGGATGATGCAGCTGGATGCACCACCACCACCCCCCACCTGCCACTTATGCCCTGGTTCACAAAGCCGAGAAACTAATTTTACAGGAATGCGCCAGTCATTATACCCGGAGAAATCTACGCTCACATCAACGAAAAACAATAGGATGAATACGTGAATTAAGTCATTATTACGGCCAACGGTAGCACTGCAAGACTGAGTTGGCCCTGGCAAGAATAAAACGGTCGTGGATGTTGAATGGGCTCCCAGCATTGAAGGTTCATAAAATCTTAGAGTGTGCTGAAAAGTGAGTATTGAACAAATACGAAAACACTCGTAATTAGAATAATTTTTAATCGTTAGCCTTCAGCATCGCATCTACTACCTCCTGTAAACTGTAATCCGTTTGTTGACCGCCATGCCTGCAGGAGTCCTTCCCACCGCCTTCCAGCAGGCGCTCTTCTCTTCCTACTTTGCTGATGCAAGTCACAACGTCTTCAACGGTAACTATGCAGCAGTTATGGCACCTCACGATGTACCCCTCCAACGCAACGCTAATGTGTTATCTCCGGAACAAGTCAAGACCCTAGTCATCGGCGCACGCGCCCAGCGAGTGCCAACAGCGTTCTTATTGCACCATGGTGGACGCTTGCACATCTACTTTCAAGTCGACAAGTTCCATCCCCGCCTCGGTATGCCTCCATCACCTTGGGATGACAAGTTATTCGCGCAGAAAGGGGAGTTACATCGAAATCAAGCGATCCTGGTGGAATGGAAATCCGAGTACTTCCACCAGCTTAACCAGCAGTAACTGCCTGGCACTATCGATGCCACCCTCGCAGGCCAGCCCGACATCAAGATGCTCGGACCATATGCCCAAGGTGAAGCAGGTACGGAACTTATCAAGGTAAGGCACACTTGCTTTGTGCCTCCCAGGTACATTGGCATGTTTCTAGGTGATCCCTTGACGCCGAGAGAGGCCTGGGAGCGAGTCCGAGGACAGATCGTTACCGACGGAACAGAGGTGGCCTGCCATGCGCTTGTCAAGTTTTTACAAGCGGCCATAACGTTACCCACGGCAGGCGAAGAGCCCTTGTTGTCGCTGGCGGAATCACCTACAGCACTGCTAGCTGATGCCCTATTACTGGAGCACCGCAGGCGTATATTGTGTGAAGATTTTCCGGAGCTTAGTCTAGAGGCCGAGAGGCGCCAACAAGACCAAATTGCCGTGAGCATCGGCGAGCTTGTGCGCGACAATCAGGTGGCCAGAGAAGAGGCACGACAGGAGAAGCAAAGGGAAAGATCCAAGGGAGTCGAGGACATGCTCGGACAGATGGGAGAGCAGAAGTTACTGCATTGGAGTCATGCAGAGGTGGTGTCCAAAGTCCAGGACATTTGGCGTGGCTGACTTAGCCAAGGCTAAAAAGGCCCAGCAACTTGACGTGCTGCAGTGGGCCATTGACTGGACTAAAGAAGAGCTAGGCGAGAGTGAGCTACAGTTCATAGTTACACCAGCCGTGCTAGAAATGGTAAAGAGCCTCCGGTTTGCGATGGTCACCAACAATCATCACCTGTCCACCGACTTGCAGCTGTTCTTGTTCCCGGAGGAGGCCATTGAGGGCGCCCTGAATTCCAAGGCCTTGTACGAAGCTATGTACAAAGATAGCAATGCACCCCCTTTGAGTGAATTTGCTGTGGTGATGCAGGCTAAGCCCGGTGCCCCTAGAGCCATCTACCAAGCCCGGAATCAAGTGAGATGGGTGCATATCCTTCTTGTGGTAGTATTGGGTGACGACCATGGGCTCACAAAAGCATATGAAAGGTTTTATTTGTGATTCAATAGTTCAGAGGCCGAGTTGCACAGGCATCAGCAAGGGTTGTTTGGCAACAGCGCGTGACCAGTTACTTTTCCCCACGAAGATTCTGAAACGTAATGCCATTAGCCCTAGTTACTGGTTCGAAATGCAAGGCAACACACCAGCAGCACGAGCACCCCCCGGTTTGAACAGGTGTTTGATGACATTAAACAAGAATTCACTTAGTGGGAGCCAACCATGTCCCTTGGGTTTCTGAAAGAGTTGAAGTTGGAGAGTCTCGGTATTCGACAGCCATCCCCCCGAGTGTGGTACCAGGTATGACACCCAGAGATGACCCTAACCGAGTGCCCAAGGACACCAACTTGGATGACGCTGCCGCTAGCAACCCACATTTTCTAGAAGGGCTTTTTGGCGAGTACCACAAACTGAATAAGGTTAGGACACGCCAGATTCGTTGTAAGATAGCCAAGAAGGAGCTTCTCGCTTTGCCAATCTCAAAAGTGGATGGTCAGCCGATGTGTCTAGCACAGCACACAAAAGGTCAGTGCAATGCGAGATGCCCTAGGGCAGTGGATCATGTGGCATATACGACAGAGGAAGCGAAGGAGCTAGCCACATGGTGTTCATCAAACTACCCAAAGGAATAATGGGTAGGCTGGAAGAGAGTGAGAGATGAATGCGCGGAAATTCACTATGATAGAGTAACACCTAGTAAAAAGACCACCGACAACCCTAAGCGTAAACGTCTCCATATTCCTACCACAACCTCTCTTCCTCAGCCACCACAAACACCTCCAACACTCCTCCAACACAGGAACCTCCGCAACAGGAAACCATGACGAGAACCCAAATCACTTTGACAGGATTACCCCAGACCTTAGGTAAGTGCATCACTCGTGATCTGCTATCCCTGCTGCAGACAAAGCTGGGCTGGAGGAAGTTTGTGCAGGAAAGATGACACCGAGAGGACCTTGCCAGCTTGCCATTTGATCATCCTGCAAAGCGCCTCCTCAAACACTACAGAGACCATGGAGTGCCTGTCAAAGTGAGTACTGAGCCCTGGACAATTGAGCAACTGGACCGCGTGATCAAGCGAGGCGCCCACTGATCCTGTCAAGACCACCTGGACTTCCTCAATGACGAATTCGTTGATTTAATGCAAAAGGGGCAGTGGACGATACTTCCTTATTCTATCGTCAAACAGCTCACCAATCTCCGGTTGATCTCCCCTGGAGTGTTGCCGCAGCGAGACAGGAGACCACATTGGATAGTAGATTACTCCTTTTATGGCATCAATCAGGAAACACTACCACTTATCACTGACGATGCTATGCAATTCGGCCATGCCTTGGACAGAATCCTTCATCATATTATTTTGGCCGATCCCCGGCACGGGCCGGTGTATTTACTAAAATTGGACATTGCAGACAGCTTCTATCGAATTGACTTGTGCCCAGATGACATCCCTCGCCTAGGCGTGGTGTTCACCGTGCCACCAGGAGCGGAACCACTAGTCGCGCTCCCACTAGTGCTCCCAATGGGATGGAAGAATTCCCCGCCAGCGTTTTGCACCGCCACTGAAACCATAGACGATTTAACCAACCATGAGCTGAAGTCCAAAAGGGTAGTGCAAGAACACCCATTAGAACGGATGGCCAGCCAGTATGATCAGTTCCAGATTCAGGATATCCCCAGCATTGCAGAAGACATAGCACCCGACCCATCCTTACCTCGACCAGCTCCCCCAGTCGCCGAAGTTGATGTATATGTAGACGACTTTATCGCGGTGGCGCAGGGTGTCCCCGAGCGCCTCACCCAGGTGCGAAGCGCATTGTTACACACCGTAGACAAGGTTTTCCGACCGAATGACGAAAGAGACATTACTTGAGCAGAGCCGGTGTCCATCAAGAAACTCCACAAAGGTGACGGGTCATGGAAGACCAAACACACCATCTTAGGATGGGACATCAACACGATAGACCAGACAATCGCTCTACCCCAGCATCGCGCCGACCGTCTGTATGAGATATTAGATTCCGTGCCCAAAACACAGCAAAGGATAGGAATCAAAAAGTGGTACAAGATGCTAGGTGAACTGCGCTCCATGTCACTCGCCCTCCCTGGATCCCGTGGGCTTTTTAGCCACTTACAAGCAGCACTTGCCAACATGAAAGGAATAACGAAGTGAACCAGGCTTTAGATGATTTCCGTTGGATTTTGGATCACATCGCCAATCGCCCCACACGGATTGTGGTACTTGTACCTCTCCTCCTGTCGGCTCCTCTTGGTTATCATGATGCATCGGGTGTAGGAAGTGATGGAGTATGGTTCCCAACGCAACATTTAGCACCCCGTGACTCTCAACTTCGTCAACCTGTACTATGGCGCTACCTATGGCCGAAAGAAATCCAGGACGCACTGATTACCGAACGCAATCCCAAGGGCGCACTATATCCATATCTGATCTCGAGCTGGCCGGAGGCATTCTTCATCTCGATGTACTCTGCCAAAGAACCTATGACATCAGGGAGCGGACTATTGTGAGCAAGACAGACAACCTGGCAGCATTATTTTGGCAATGCAAAGGAAGCATGACGCCGGGTACCACTCCACCCTATCTGCTGCGGTTGCTCGGCATGCATCAACGGTTACACCATTACATCCCAAGGCATGACTACATCCCCAGCGGTGGCTCGAACCCAATGGCTGATGATGCGTCTCGATTGTTTGATTTGTCTGACGCTGACTTTCTTACTTATTTTAATTCTACCTATTCTCAGGACAATGGCTTTCGGCTTGTGACCCCCACGCCATCCCTAACTTTTGCCATGATATCGGCCTTGCTCAGGAAGCCGTTCAGCATGGAGTCGCTTCAGGCCAGAGCGCCAGTGCCAACACCCACTGGCGCGCCTGGACACAGTACACAACTGAGTTGGGCCTCAACCCCTTTCTCCAAGCCATCCAAGATAAAATACCGATCCTACAAGTCTTCCTGTACCAAGTTTGACAAGGCCAACTTGCACGAAACAAGAGTGCTGTTCGCTCTGGAACAGCTGAAGATTACCTACGGAGCATTGGCCAAACGTTCGCCTTGTTGGGCCACAAGGATCCTCACTTGAATGAAGTTGGTAAGGTTGATTATCGTCTGACCCGCATGCTCAAATCATTCACCAAGAAAAACACCAAGAAAGACCCCCCGCCAAATCGCGTGAAACCAGTCCCAGTACAAGTTATTTGGCATATTGCCCACAATGCCATCCTCTGCCATGATGACATCTATCTAGCAACCGCCGACATGATTATTCTCGCCTCCTTCTTCCTACTAAGACCTGGTGAATATACAGTTAATCGGTCTGACACCTCTCCGTTCCGACTCCAGGATGTGCAATTCTTCATTGGAGAAACCCGACTGAGTGCCGTGGATGCCCTGTTAGACCAAATTGCGTCTGCGGCAAAGTTATTGGCCATGCTCGTAGCGGAGACTTGTATTTATGCCCCGTCCTCGCTCTAATCTGACGTGTGACTCATCTCCGCCAGAATCACGTGCCGATAGATACTCCTCTCGCAACCGGCTTCCAAGACCTTGGCCTGGTCGCGATCCTGCCATCCCACATCACCGAAAACTCTCTGTGCTGCTGTGCAAATCCTTGGCCCCCACCTTGGTTTTCTACCTTCCGATGTTTCGGCCAGATGCCTTCGCGCCACTGGGGCTACCGTGTTGCTTTGCGCTGATGTGGCTAGTTGTCATATTGAACTCTTGGGGCGGTGGCACTCTGACCAGATGCTCAGATACCTCCACCTCCAAGCAAAATCGCTCATGAAAGATTTCAGTCGCAAGATGCTGCAGGGCGGCACCTTAACCTTATTACCCAACCAGCTCGTTCCTTCCTTCTAGTTCGCACTCCAACAATTACTTAAGTCATCCGACAAGGTCATCAATTTGAGAAAATATGATTTGGATGACTATCCCAATGGATTATTGTTTCTTCTTTACCGCCCTAATGATGCCTTGAGTCAACAAACTATAGTAAAGGAGTGGGACATAACTAAACATATGGAGCAGCATTGGCAATTGAATGGTACAGTAATGTCTCATTGGATACATAACTGGATGTTATGGAGAGTGTGTTTGGTCAGAATGGATTCAGCAGAAGTAGTATTGATTCCATTCTTGGTATCAATATATATACTGGAACAAAGTTGTCACCTTGGGTCATCCCTAGTCCTGTGTAAGTACAATTGTTTTGCATTCTAATGTACCACTTAAAGGGCATATTCGATTTTTCCTAACATTTTCAATACCATACAGAGTCCCTAAGGAGGAGGTACTAATTTCACAGTTGTGGAATGTCAGGTGCAATGTGACTTACAGCCCCATAGCCAACAAATTTTTCAATTTACTTACCAATCAAGCTGGAGGAGGCGTGATGGCAGCCAGCAATTCACTCCTGGATAGGTTTTATGGAGTTGTTTTGAGCAGAGGCTATATCCAGATATCAATAGTAATGAACTGCCTTCACATAGAAGGTATTGTTCTTTTTCACCAATCTTCACAGCAGGAAGCAAAAAATCTCGATGTGATGGTTTTGCAAACCCTCCCCATATTGACAAAACAGATGTTTTGAACAAAACTTTCAAAGAGCGACTCCTCTTGGGAGAGCTAAGAGTAACATATTCAGATGATGTGTCAGTATTTGAAGACTTAGCATACTTGAAACGTCTGTCTAAGTTTGACACTGGCTTTTGTGTTCCAACAACATGTGGCTACTCAATTGTTGACCAACAACTAGAACCAGTTAAAGAAATCATGGGGACTAGTAAGGGTATCCAAGCTGATTTTTCATTGATCGGTCTTGGAGTTACTGTTTCCATACATCCAAAATGTTATCACTTTTTTATGGCATCCTTATTCACTCATTGTACACCTGTTCCTATTCAATGAGACAGTTCTGGCATCACATCATTGTACTCTCTAAGGTACAACTTGGTTGGTTGGGGTGCTGGTGGTAAAGCAGCAAAAAATGACAATACTTGCACACAAACACAATACAACTTTAAGATCAAGGTCAAGGAAAAGAAAACAAAGAAAATAAGAAAACCAAGCAATGGGGAAGGCATTCTATGTGGAAATTTAAAAAATTTAGGACTCATATATGTAATATGACAAATGATCTATTCCCCCTTGGTGGTGAGTATTGTGAATTACCTGTCTTCCATTTGTAATTAGGGTGAGTACCTAGTATGTTTTCAACTGTAACTTCCAATTCTCTCTGACAATGCAACAGCACTCACATGATCTTTTCATGCAGATTTATCACGTCATACATTTAGATACAGGAAAATAACGTGTCTCACCTACCAGTTGATCGAACATCATTTTGGCAGTAGTGGTATACTAATAACACCTACTTGGTGCCTGATCGTCCAGTCCATCAAAACAACTAAAATGGATGAATCTCTCATCATCATGACTACGATACTAGGCAGTGGCTGGAAGAAAAAGCTTGAGTAACAGATAGGAATTAGATGGGATATGACAATGGATGTCTACTTGGCCCTGGTGTTGTACTACTAACTACACCTACTAGCTACTAGACAATGTTAGTACATGTACCTTATCTTCCAGTCCATCAAAACAACTAAAACCGATGAATCTCTCAACATCATGACTGTTATAGTGGCTGGAAAAAAGCTTGAGTAACGGATAGGAATCAGATGAGGTACAGTACTTGGATTTGGACTCTCCGTTCAATGGTGATATTGATGTTGGAAGCCAAGTTTTGTTGGTACCTGGGTACCCGAGGTAAACCAAGCTGTCCCACTGACCACTCTTGTCCCACCTAAAATTCAGTA
>JAAMXU010003871.1:0-13993 GCA_019693545.1 Chaetoceros muelleri
GCTGAAGTTATACTTGTACATGGAGGTGAAGTCTTGCTCCAGTTCCCTGTTAACTTCATCACAGCACAAGGAGGTGGCAAGTAGCGTTCTAGTGTCATGGATGCCATTATCACAAAGTACTGATTTGATGAGTTTGGCAAGATCAGCACTCTTTACAGCACCTGGGAACTTGAGAGCAATAGTATTCGTGACAGTAGGGTCTTCAAATATCTTGGGTACAGATGGAATAGACAGATGCACAACTGGTGCTGATCTGGAATCGTACTTAATCACGATATCATCATCTTTCTTTTCTTCTGTGTAGCAACTTTCACCACGATTGGCACGTATTGCTTTTTCCTTACTCGTTCTAATATCCTCGGCATATTCATCATCGTCGTCTTCAACTGCAAGCAAGCGAGGAATATTATCAACTGAGATGTCTTGAAGCATATCTATCACTAAAGCTCCCTTGTTGTCTCTTATCTCAAACACCTTGGGCAAAAAGTATTCGCTTGTTCCCTCGGGAGTGTTGATCTGAACTCCTCCCAAAATGGCAATCCTCCCTTCACCTGCAACTTCCCCGCATGCCTTGTCAACAATCTTCCTCATGAATTCATTCTGGACATCAAAGAGTGCTAGAGGAAGCTCCACGTTTGGATCTGACGAAGAAGAGATGCGATCTGCATGTGGGAGTAAAAGGTGGGCAACAAATTTCTGTTGAGCATCTACTGCATCTTCGACGGATAGAGAAAGGGTAGACGGCTCAACTTTACCCTCATTGACTGACCTGCAGTACGCCGCTGCTGCAGCTGCACTGCCACAACAAATACCACTGCCCTTGTGCCTTCCTCTTCGATTCACCTTGCCTACAACGCCATCGCGATCGACGCCCACGTGTGGCCCGTAGACGATCAAGCAGGATCCGTCGTCTGGAATGTGATGTGCCATGGCTCCAAAAGATGTAACGCCACCAAAAGCAAATCCGGCCAGTCCCCCCATGCTGAAGTTATACTTGTACATGGAGGTGAAGTCTTGCTCCAGTTCCCTGTTAACTTCATCGCAGCACAAGGAGGTGGCAAGTAGCGTTTTTGTTTCTTTAAATCCATGTTCACGAAGTTTCGATTTCAAAATATAGGCGAGGTCCGCACTCTTTACTGCACCTGGGAACTTGTTGACAATCGTTTCCGTTGCGGTAGAATCTTCGAATACTTCACGAAATAGAGGAGGAAAAAAGAGACGACGGTTAAGCCATTACACTCGTTAATTTGATGCGTAGTGGAACATTTAAGCAGAATTATCCAAACAAGAGGAATAAACACAGTTTTACTATAAATAATAGGGAGTAGTTTCATGAACGAAAAATACATAAATATCGTACAGTGTGTATGATTTTCGAGTTGAAGGGTTCTGATGCTTATGTCACGGTGGCGTAATCCTGCCAGGCGAATCAAGAGTTATGGTTGCTTACGTATTTAATTCAAATTTTTGAAACGCACCTACATGTTTTATTTTACGTTTCTTCGAGAATTCGATGTTATCATTTTTCACATGAATCTTCATTTTCAAGTATTCCTTTCCGACGGACAGGCAGGAAATACTCTCCATAAAAGAGTATTTGTCGTCCTTAACACTTGGGGCAAAATGAAAATTTATTAGAAAAACTAGAAGGAACGTGTTTTTCTGGATCGCAATATCAATCTCAGTATGGTGCGCCTTTATGTGATAAATTTGAGTGTTCTTACGACAAGTTGAACCATGACGTCAGGAAGACGTCATCATTTGTTAGTTGTTTTGTACGTGTTTATATGTTATTGTTCTTTGGTTGACACACACGTATTTATGATTTCTCCATTATTTAAGACTATATTTAAGGTTTAAACGCCACGTACTGTCTCTGTCTTCGGATATACACACATAAACACAGAGTAAAAGAAACCCTGTCTAGAGTAGCTGCTGCTGCGTGCTGCCACTGATGTGTTTTACGTTTTACGCTTTTTACAAGCAGTACACGTAGTAAGTGTTGTTAGAACGTACAGAGTGTGGAGTGTGTTTCTTGCATTGATGAATTGGGAATTGGTTGTATGACAAGCAAGTGAGGAGTAGTACAATGTACGGTTGGTACACTTCTACCTTCGCAATGATTTAATTAAAATTACTGTCACAAAATCTACAAAATAACATAAACATTACTCCTATTTATTATCAATGTGTTAAAGTTCACACAGATCATTTCCAGAATCAAAATGATTCATAATGAAATTAAGTTCTTGAATCATTGTGGCATGTGTTTTGTTCTCTGAAATTGCATTATGAATTCTCAATGCCTCCTCAATAAAAAAAAATGATGCGCACGTAGATTCTTTCGCATGGTGAAGGTAACCCATATTACATAAAGTTTCTGAAACACATGTTAATGATATTTTGAAAGCATGTTTATCTTCACGCCTTTGACTCTGTTTTGCAAAGTTCTCTACCAAATCAGATCTTTGAACCTCTATAGCCTCGTCAAACATATCAAGAGCGCATTTGAGGTCGCCCAAGATAAAATACGTTGCACCAATGTTGTTCAGTGTCCTGGCAACACCATGGTTGTTTCCTGCGTCTTGATAGATTTCCAAAGCATCCGCAAAATCTTTCAATGCATGCTCAAATTGTTTTGTTGCAAACTTCATGATACCTAATTCATTGAGAATTTTCTTCAAAGATTAAAAGTTAGATAAAATTATGATCTGCAATGATCACGTAGTGCATATAATAACTCACCGCAACATCCTCGCTAGATATTTCGTGTCCTGCAAGAGTAATAAGAGATTCATTCAAAAAATCCAGAGATGGACTGAATTCATCCATATGGGCGTATATTATGCCTAGGTTAAATAAAAACACGCTTATCAGTTGCTTCTCCTGCTTCACATCTTCGGCTTCGAACTCTCTTCGAGAATAGCATTCAAAAAATGACTCATAAATACCTGCAGCATCGTCGAAGCGTTTCATTCGGATGCTCAACATTCCGTTCAAATGAACTTCAACAGCCTTATCCAACATTTTTGTCCTCTTCTTTCTCAAATAGAATCTCTTGTTGTCACAAACAGATTTCTTGTAACTTTCCAGCTTGTTCTGTACATGTACACTTTCATTTAAGTCGAAAGGATAATTTCTTAGAAGGGACGTTGGATCAGTTATTCGACCCCCAAATATTTCGTACCGATGTAACTGAATTGAGTTGAAACCTTCCAATATCAAGTCCAAATAGGTGATATTATCAGCCATATTTATGTCGACGACACTATTCGGAGACTGTGTGAATTCGATTGGTTGAATAGGTTTCTTTCTTGTACTAGTGTCAGATTGCAATTTATATAGACGTATCATAGATGGAATCCATGTGACGTTGGCTAAAAGATTCGGAGCCTGCTGATTGAAATGATGATCTGAATGATGCACAGAATTTTCTTCCCTATGAGGAGCAACAGGTTCACTCGTTGTTGGATGCATTGTTGAATTTTCATTTTTTTGACAAGGTTTAATCTGATGCCTTTGATTCCATGTACTGAATCCTAATAAGCAATCACTCGTTTCGACAGCCGAAGAACTAATCTGATCACACGTTTCATCGTTGGCATCTTCCTTCACGGGGGCAAGAGAGCTAATAGAGTCAGTTTTGCATTGAAGCGTCTGTTGACCCATGAGCTTTATTTGTTTCTTCCTTGTCGTGTCTTTCTTCGCAAATGAGGCGAGATTTTCAACAAACCTTCGTTTGGCATCTTGGCTTTTCTCTGGAATGCGGTTGGGAAATACAGTCGATGGCCTTTCCATGGGATACCTCGTCTTAGAAGACAGTTCTTTAGGAAATGACATTTTGGTCTCCTGATCCTTTTGAAGGCTATGTGTTTGATCAAAAGCTGGAGTAAGTAAGCCAAATGCATTTATCATCGATGCAATGTCACTCAATCCATCAAATACATCAGATTCAGCAGAACTCATACCACGATTAGGAGAAAAGGATGTGTTGATATGATGCTCATAATTTGACTCCAAATTAGTTTCATCCATTTCAAAAGTAGCTTTGAATGAACTAGATTTAAAGTTTTGTGAGTCACTTTGCAATCCCACACTTTTTGTTGAGTTTGTGTTACTAGAGCCGGCAAGATTACTAGCGATTCTAGCAGCCATACTTTCAAATGCACTGTCGGGTATGATGCTCTCATCTTCGTGGCAAAGGGCATCAAATATTGGAAAGCTTGGTTGATCTTTTTTTTCCTCCTTACTTTCAGCCACTTCTTTGTTCTGCACCTTGACAGTTTCCTCCGAATTCACCGTGAAAGACTCATAATTATCATAGGGATCAAAATTATCATAGAGGTCTCTGGAAGCAAAAGTGGTTGAAATACTTTCTCTAGACTCCTTTGGGTCGCTAGACTGATCCTTCTCGTCCAATCTACTACTCATTTTCTTTGAACTAGGTTGGCGCATCATCGTCTGTTCTGGATCATATTCTCTTGCTACCTTGTTCCTACTCCATACCTCATTGTCTAAATTGGAAGAGTAAGAATCACCTTTATCCCATGACGCATTTTGCTCTAAACTACAGCTTTCCTCAATTTCATCCCATAATCGAGTTGGTGTAATGATTTCCTCATGCGAATAAGTTTGTATTTCAGCGTCGGCATCTTCTTTGATATCCCCAAAACCGTTCTCATTTAAGTTCATCAAATTATCAGTTATATCATCCTGGAAACTAGATGAATGTTCAGCACTCGAAATATAATTACTTGATGAAGCCGTCTCTGGGGAAGTTGAAACAATTGTAGTGGCCATATTATCATCAATCAATTCCTTGGTTTTGGATGCCACATCATCGTCCGTAGTCTTGGTTTCGTATGGAACGTCGATAGGATCCAGCGTTCTTGTAATATTCTTTGCGGGACGTTTCTGAGAGTTTGACGATTTGAAAGAAAATTTTGGACCTTTGGGTTTTTGCATCTGCGATGGCGATGCCACTTTTTCCTTTTGCGCCCACATATTCCTAAGATAGGCATAAGAGAATTCGTCATTTTCCTCAGCCATGATTTCAAATAGTTTCTTCCAAACTGTACTGCTAGTAAGAACGGGGAAGCGCTTCAATCATTTATGATTATTCAGTGGATGTTCTTTTTTGACAATGGTCATTAATTAATGTATGATATGACATCAAAAGATTAACTTTCTTCTTTTTTGGCTCATAAGGTACAACAAGCTACAAGATTAGATCTCATTAATTAAATGCACCCCTGTGTTTGTATGTTCTTTGTTGTTTGATCTGCGCACCTCTTGAGACAACTGGACAACAAGAGGGTATTCGTTGCTCCGTGCAGTCGTGATTCTTGATGCCATACGACATAGGAAGTACAGTACGCACAGTCTTGTAGCCGCAATACGACTCTTATTGACGTTGTAGCCGTAAATCCTAATGATGAGTATCCAACCGACTTTTATTTGTACATACAGTGTTCTACTTAGAGAGAGAGGAAAGAACTTTCACCATTTGACCCATTTCCTGCTCTGAAAACTATCTCCAGTCAAACTCAGTCAAGTAATTTATAAAAATAATATTTGTTTCTTTGATTATATCTATAGAATTTCCATCAAGCATTCCAATTGACACACGAAAGAAACGAACTACTAAATACCGTTGTACTTCCCATGTCACATTTTATAAAAAATATTGGATATTTGCCAACAATGCAAGGATTACATTTTAGATGATTGAATGTAAAATCGTCCCAAAATGTGATACTCGATGGCTACTCCTTTATTGACCTTACAGCAAACTCCTCCTTCCTTGGTCAATCCAACCTCTCCATTGGAACTAAATTTCAAAATGGAAGAATCTGGCTCAACAATACTTGCCTCACGGTAGCGTTGCGCAGATTCTTGCATTTCAACCTTGAGACGGATCATCTCGGCATTTTTTTGCAATTTTCCCAAGAACCCAGCGCTCGCAATCTCATCGTCCAGAGCTTCTGCCCTAGCAATCAAATCATCCAGTTTCTTCTTGTAGCGTTCTTTTTGACCACTAGAAGGAGTGTTCCTATTAAAGAATCCACAACTGCAGTAAATTCTTCCTGCAGGACAGTACACATCACCGCCCTTTCGACTGATTTTTTCATCTGTTTCAATGTAAAAACGAAACAAATTGGTTCCCATGGGACCATTTCCTTTGGAAACACGCCAACCACCATTTTTGACAGAAATTTCCCTTACTCCTTCTGTGAGAGAGGGCGACAGTTTCATCTTCCCACCCTTGACAACAGCAATCTTGGCGTCCCCCATGCTGCCAAGAAATTCTTCTCTTTCATATAGTTGCTCATCCGAAAATTCAATCTCAAAATCAATCTTCAATCTTTCCCCACTGATACCCCATTCTTTGGGCATCCATGTACCCATTTCTCTTCCGATATCCAACGATATTTTCCAACTCGTCCCGTCCAGCAGTGTTTCATCTCTCTTGTTTTTCCTTACCGGGTTGATATCTGAATAGTCTGGATTGTTACTGATTGCTATTCGTTCCACCAGTCTACGTTCCATATATTCACTTTCCGATTCTTCCTTGTTGGTCTCTTCTTCCATGAGGCTAGTAGTAGTAGTAGTAGTAGTAGAAATAGCAGTAGCAGTAGTAGATACACTTGATCCCTCACCTTCAAGGGAAGAATCTAGTCTCTGGCCGTTCATTTCAGACATTTTTTCATCCAGAGCAGTGAGTTTCTGCAAAGCTTCACTCTTCAAGGCTTCAATCTCATCTCGAATATTTTCGACCGAATCATCTTTTCCTGCATATAGTAACAACAGTGGCAGGGGCTGATTTTGTCGGATAAAAGATTTGTGTGGTGGAATGGTCACCTTGT
Source organism: Chaetoceros muelleri (assembly GCA_019693545.1). NCBI lineage: Eukaryota > Bacillariophyta > Thalassiosirophyceae > Chaetocerotales > Chaetocerotaceae > Chaetoceros > Chaetoceros muelleri. The sequence goes on from JAAMXU010003871.1 coordinate 6,867, forward strand.
TGGGGGGACTGGTGCTAGTGAAATGTCTCTTGCTGGTGGTCGAACCAAAGGACCAAACTTGTGGAAGGAAACATATGCAAGCTATAGGCAATATGTAGGAGTTGATACAGACAAACATTATAATATCATTGAGTTCTATTGATGATTGATATATATATGTATATATAATTGATAGAGATAACTTTGTCCTTTGCTTTTGGTGTAGCTATCTTTTTATTTTTCGTGCCTATCTATATCAAAGTTTGTTCGCATCAACTATCTCACACAATACGTACTGTATATATAAATAAAAATAGAAAGAGATGGAAAAGGAAAAGAAAGAGATAAATGACTTTCAACGAATGCCACTGCCGTGTCAAAAGGCCTCCATTCGGCAGTCATTGTTAGGTGGCAGTTCCATCGGACTGATTCATAACGCGCAAAGAACTATTTTCTCTGTTCTCTCCACGTGTGGGCGGGGCTTTTTCGTTTTCGTCGAAAAACAACACACACATGGCTCGAAAACACCACATCGGTGGTGGACTTGATTATGACTCCGTCGCGAAGAAGCCTTTTCGAGAAAAAGAATCTTTCACCTCACAGTGTGGATGCTTCTTTGGTAGATTTCGAAGTACACTTTCGTGACTTGAATGAAAACACAAACATTGTACTTGTACAACTTTTCCTACAATTTTTTCATTCATTGCAAAACTCAAAAGACAAAGGATATCATAAAGTACCACTACTACTACGATATAGACACGACGAGTTGGTTGATTGATGGCATATTTCTAGAGAGTTAGTTGGTGTTTCGTACTTTCCCACTGATTTCTTACTTTCTAGAACAATAACAATTATGAACATCGTCAGCAAGAAGCATGCAACAGAACAAGGAAAAACTCAAAACCATGCTGCTGCACCAGTGCCAATAACTAGAAAAGAATCTCAAGATGGTGAACCACATCAAGCTGGCCTCCAGCACAAGTTGAAGCAGCGTCGTCATTGTTGGAAGAATTCATCAGCACTGCCAGCGCCACCACCACCAACAAAAACAACCACGACAACAATATTGACAAGTCCCCATGACTATCTCTTAAACATGACCAAGGCAAAACCTAGATCGTCCCTTGACACTGATAACTATTTCCACATTGTATCAGCCAAAGACATGGAACATTACACACACGAGACAATCGACGCTGTAAGAAATTGTGACATGGACAAAATCAGATCTATGCACCAACAAGGAACGTCGTTTCAATGCAGCAATGCGTTTGGAGAATCATTGCTGCATATGGCCTGTCGTCATGGATCTTTTGAAATTGTGGATTTTTTCATCCATGAGGCTCATGTGAACATTCAATGCAGGGATGATGTTGGACGAACTCCGTTGCATGATGCGTGTTGGAGTTCAGAGCCCAATTTTCAATTGATTGAATTGATTGTTTCTATTAGTCCATCCTTACTTTTGATGAAGGATAAAAGAGGTCATGCACCATTGGAATATACTAGAAGGGAACATTGGTCTACTTGGATATCTTTCTTGGATCGACACAAGGATAAACTAGTAGAACAACTGGAACAAGAAGAATCCGTGGAGAGAGAGCCATGTCAGCAGGATGGAAAGACTGGAATCAGTCCGGGTGGAAAGGATGAAAGAGAGAGAGAGGGGGACAGTAATATATCATAATTGGTGACAATAATTAAAATGAATATGTCATAACATAAAATTCAGTACTAATTCTCACTATTATTAATAATACAATAGTACAATTCTCTGCAGAACCCCCCCCCCGTCACCCCCCGCGCCAAGTTTCGATCGGGCGCAATTTTTCTGTGCAGCATGTGGCAATCTTCCTCCAATCCAAGGGCCCAAAAAATGAATACAACTCTAGTACCCAATACTGTACGTACTGTAAATGAAGAGAGAAGTTACCGGTAGTTACTTGACACTATAATTTGATAAAGCACGCACACATTCTTCTCAAAACTCTTCCTCACCTCTTTTGCTCTAAAAGAATAAAAGACAGTTGAGAATCATTCAACATGAGTGCAGCATCGAGCATGAGACGACCTTCATCCACTGTCCCACATCGCGGGGAAGATTCGAAAAGAAGCCCCCCTCAATCCGATAGAAATCTGTCCTCCTCCTCATCTTTGACAGCCCCGAGAAAGGTCACTCCTCCAAGATCCACTTACACAAATCCCAGTCTTACCGTGGATAAGAAAGTCGTGGATGAATTGCTCCTCGTCTGCGGTGTCATTGGGTCCACTGTCGATCCTCGTACACAACAAATTGTCCCAGTGCAGAATTGTATCAACTGGCTTCAAGATCTTCAACGTGCATTGCGACGAGATGAAGATGCCTTTCGTCCAATCTCGCTTTTATTTGGTCAATGGAAAGTGGTAGAGCAAAAGCTGTTGCCACTTGTGATTAGTTGTCGGTATGATACGCCGCTTATTCTGACCATTGTCAAGATTCTTGTCATTTTGACAAAGCCAATTAGTGAAAATGCAAAAAATGCTGCAAGGATGATTATCGATACACGTCCGGGTAAATCTGAATCGAAGTAAGTATCCTTGCTATGTTTTGAAAAAAATACATGGAATAATGTCGATTTTGAAATGATCCAAACTCATTGTAAAATATTGTCTACAGTGTCATTAAAGAACAAATAAACCTTCGTGAAAATGCTTTGGCGCAGGTACATCAACTGGCAGAGTACAAAAAGATATTTGTTCATCATCCATCGCATCGTCGGAATAAAAATTCTAAACACAGAGGAGAAGGGGAAGGAGGTTTGCTTTCTATTTTTATTTCCTTGCTCGCAGAGCCACTCTCCAAAACGGGTCTTGCACGAACAGCCGAAGATCATTTGACGATTGAACTGATTCTTCATTTGTTTCGTAATTTATTGTGTGCAGGTGATCCGTTGATAAAAGACCATGAAAAAGTTGAAAGCAGTATCGTTTTGCAGCAAGAGTTGATTGCTTTGTTTGAACGAGAAATGGTGTTGGATTTTTTGTTGGTGATTGGACAAGAAATGGAAAATATGGAAAATAAGCAATACAATCTGTTAATTATGGAAATTCTGCATCACATGCTGAAAAATCAGGTGAGGCATGCTTTTCTACTTTTGCATTGGCCGTGCTTGCCCATCAGGAGGCGTAACTAATCAGGTGTTCTAATCTCTTCCTGTTAGGATCCAACTCTTGTTGCAAGAAGCGTCATCAAGAAACATGTTGACATTTCAGCAACATCTGCTGAACCCACCTCTCGGGCATCGTCGGGTGCTAGCTCCTTGTTGCATCAAATAAAGAAGGAACGACAACAAAAGCATGCAGTCAGTGCATCGAGGCATTCGCATTTTGCGGGAACTCTAGTTCAAAAACGAGATGGGGGTCAACAACGCTATCGCACTGCATCTGTTCAGACTCAGTCACAATCTCGTTGTGGATTGATGCAAAGCCAACCTCTTGTTGGTGCAAAGAAGAAAACAAAGAAACATCATTATTTTATTGGTCCGAATCATGTTAATGCGATCTATACTCATTCTAGAGCTGAAATTGTTAGTAACTCACAAGTTCAGGTGGGACCTGTGTCTCGTCGTGCTCAGAATGTTCTACATTCGTTTTGTGTTCGATTCATGACCCAATGCTATGGGCCAGTGATGAAGAGCTTGAAGAATGAATTTCGAAGGGATTCAAGCCGGTTGGAAGGAGAGGACAAGATAGTGTTTTTTCGTTTGATTTGGTTCTTCAGTCAGTGGTGGAGAGTAGCTGTTCATGAAGGTGGTATGAAGACGTTGCAGTTTTCAGTAGGGTCTGATGAGAGCGATGGTTCATCCAATAATTCGATTGGGCCTTTGATTTTCACCATGGATGTGTTCATGTTCAATCTTGTCTTGATGTCAACAGACTTTTTCCATGCGCACAAAAAATACAAGGATCTTGAAGTCGCAGTGTCTCTATATACCGAAATGATGCACCTGCTTGGTGACATGTACCACTCGTCGGATTCGACGGAGCAGATTATGGCCATGGGATTGATGGACCGTTTATTCTACCAGTCTGAACCAATTGATAGGATTCCCAGACTTCTTTCCAATTGGATTCCAGGTACATTTACAAGAGACTACGTGTGCGATTTGCTAGAGCTTACACACACAGCACTGAAATTACTCGAAAGCAACTCAAAAGTATGTGAAACCTATCGTGATGGTTCTAGTAAAAAGACAAAGAAGAAGAAAAATGTGGAGAATACCGACGCTGTGGAAAGAATGCGTGCTCAGGCTGCTGACTTTGATGTCACAGTATACATGGCTAGAAAAATTATCAGCAACTCGACTGTGTTCATTTTCACTCAGCTTCTCTCGCAATACACTGTTAATGCAAATCGCATCAATCTTCATGTAACTTCGTTCTTTGTGAGACTATGCAAGTTCATTGTAACCAGCGACAGAGACGAATACTTTGAGAAGGAAGAGAAAGTTACCCTCGAACCGATGCTCTTCAACCTCCCGTTGTTGATTGTCTTGAACCAAATTCTCAACGACACGTCCATTCAGGGTGATAGATCTTTTGAACCGGTTCTAGCATTTGCATCGACCATCGTACGCCATTTTGCCCGTGCAGCTGAGAAAAACCCTATGCTTTATGTGGAGGTACTGTTTCGACATCCTGCACCGCATCGCTTCTGTGAGTCGTTATCAAACATGTACGTAACAGAAGACCTGCTCCTTGTAGCAGAAAGAGAGATGCTTCAGGAACAATCAGGAGTTATCAATAGGGAAGTTGAACAACGATCTTCTCAGCTGGGTGTGCCTAGAGGGGCTCACGAATTAAGCACCTCAAAAACGCATGGAGTGAATGATGGAGACGAAGAAGAAGAAGCAGAATTTGACGACGACATCTCCCTGAAGCAAAGAAAGGTTTCACAAACAACGAAAAGCAATAATATTGATTCTGATGAAGAATCCAGTCAACCGGATTTATCCAATAACGCAAGGCTGAAAACAAATGTGGGCTTCCATGGCGATGACAAACAAAGTGAACCTGATGAAGAGGAAGATAGATGGAATGATAGGAGATCATTTGTACCAAAAAGAAAACTTATTTCCCGTGAAGACATATCCCACAGTGTAGGATCGCAAACTAATCTGGACTCCCCGGAAAAAGATCTACAGAGTGATATTGAGAAAGAACTTGATGAAGACGAAGATAGATGGAATGATAGGAGATCATTTGTGCCGAAACGGAAATTGATTTCCCATCCAGATGTATCAGTTGAAAATGAAGATGATAATGTGACGGATCAGTCAAATAAAAAGGTGAAGACTTCTCGCATCGCCACTCAACCAGCGCCCAAGAGAATACGTAGGTCAGCAACTTCTGATGATTCTGATGATGAAGATTTGAATGAAGATTCCAAAGAAAATGGTCGGAATTCAAAGCGGATGTTACTAGAAGATAGTGACGAAGACTAAGAAATGATTTCTTCGATGTCATATTCCTTTTGGTATTCTGTACCAGGTGCTATTGCGTATCGTAGCCTTTTATTGTAACACTTTTACTACGTTTTCTTTCAATATCTGTATTAAGTTTGGGAATGAATGAGCCGATTCTTCGCTGGTAGCGTCCAAAAATTCCCCAAATGAAAAATTTTTGATACATTTAATATTTATGTGCATGTTCTGTTTTCATGTTCTTTGCAGATACAGTAGCATCTGACATATAAATCCCCCATTAATTCATTTTTATATGAATGTACATTCATGCTGTTCCCGCAGTCATCAAACATTTTCGTCGTTATGATTCCCATCTCGGTCATTTTCCACGTTTTCCGGTCCATCTGTTCTGAGATAATTTCGTCGACACATGGGACAATCGTTGTGTTTCATTAGCCACTCCATCATACAACTAAGGTGAAATGCATGGTAACATTTCTCATTTCGAGACCAGCAAATCTCATCTCCGTCTTTATACCTTGACATACATATGGAACAACTTTTGGGGCTGTAAATGGATGACTGTATGCTATCATCGATCCCGTGCCGTGTCGATCTCCACTCTCTGAACGAATCCACTATTATATCTTCTTTTTTAAATTCTTTCTCTATTTGGTTTTGCTCAGATTCTATTTCATCGGGTAATTCTAAACTATCGGAGTCTTTTATACCTTCTTCGGCACTAGTATCATTTTCATCAATCTCCAATTTTGACAAATCAAGCTCCTTGGGAACTTCCAGTAAAGATGATCGTCTGATCGAGAGTTCCCGTTCATGCGGAAGAATTATTTTTCCAACTTCACTTCTCCGTTTAGCTTTCTAACTCAGAGATATATATCGTCAGCATCAATATTATTTGGCAAAGGAAAAAGAATTTTTCAGTTAATTGAGTGAGTATGAACATCCAGCCAAAACGAATGATTTGACGTTTGCCTGTCAAAGGCGTACCTTTATCACAATGTGTTTCAAAACAAACTTGCGCCTTTTCTCTCGAAGTTCACGTTCTTGCTGTGGGCTCAGAATTGCATTGTCATCTAAATGTAAAAAAAAATCTGCATCCAAATCATCATCCCCATTTCGCGAAAAACAATCTTTGCAGCAAATAGTTCTGATGACGATCAAAAGAACAATCAGTGCGAGGATGACTATGGTGATATATAGCCCAGGTATGCCACCATCATACTTTGTAGATGTCCCCGTAGATAGATCCCCATCAGTATCAGCCATGATTGATGAATAATATGAATAAAATTAACTTTATGAAACTTCTATTAATCCTCTGGTCTCTGTATGTTCGGTTCAAATTCCATTTTGACGTTTCGATGAAAATCAAAATTCCTCTTCAACCTTTCTCTTTCGTGCTTGCATTATCTGTTCCGTGTTCTCTTTACCAGTGTACTGTGCGATGGCCAGACTGACCCCATTATCTCTACACTGTGTGTATGTCTCATGTTAGTTTTTTGTTGACTCTCGATGAGCTACAAATTGCTGTATGTGAGCTCTACTGTAGCGAACATCCGTCCCGCCTTGTTATCACAACATATATCAGAAAGAACATGCCCAAGGACCCAGGACCGTAGGAATTCTGGGTATATTGTTGTGAATATATTTTGCTCAGGCATTGCAACTTTCTTTAGTATG
>JAAMXU010003877.1:0-10812 GCA_019693545.1 Chaetoceros muelleri
CCAAACAGCTTTCAGTAAAAAAGATGGATACTAATAAGTTAGTATTACTGTCTTGATGGTTGATTCAGTCTAAAACTTTCCAAACGCTCTTTTGCCTCCTTCCACAGTTTTCCACGATACGAATAATGACGATTTCTATTCAACAAACTTCTCCACCAATTAAAATCCCAAAATCTATACCCATTGAAACCCCCACTGATGTCAAATTTCCCATAGCTGTAATCCTTTAGCTCTTCTGGTGCGCTCCATACATCCAGCCAATCCATTGCGTAGTTAACGTTTTCACCATATTGACTGTACACGTGATTCGATACGAGGGACATAAATATATCTTCCCCATTCCAAAGAGGCCCCTCCCCGTTATTCAACACAACATCCTCCCATATCAGATGTGAATATTCGAAAAAAGCACTGCAAATGTCCCTTTCCATCACCATGAATTTGGTAAGAATGACCTCTGTCTCCCTGGAAGTATCCTTGGAGGAATATCCATTGAAGTAATTATTTTCGTTCCTATCCCTCCCAAATCTACCCACTATTCTCTTTGTATTCTTTGAAAACTCGTAGAGCATTTCATTCAGAGTCTTTGCCGTGAACTCCATATCATCATCGACGTGTAAGACCCAATCACTCTTGGCCATTTGGCAATAGTAAAACCTAATGCTTAAACCCATTTGGTCATTTTCCTTGGTAGCATCAATATTGATTACTTTTGGGTGAACAAAATTAAATTGAGTTTTGGGGTTCGAGTGCAGTATGACTACTTCTTCGACCGATGGATGACGAAGCAGTGTTGGCACCAGCGCTGATTCCTTGATCATTCTCGGTCTGGAGTGATTCATGAGGATGACCGAAACCTTATGGTCTGGTGGAGGTATAGGTATGTGATACCAGCCATAACCATGCCATGGTTTGAATTTCATTGGATTTGCGATTGGAAAAAATGTGGAAGATGAAGGGTACAGATAAAAATGGTAAAATATAAAAGAACACGTAGATAGAACCCAGACAGCCGCAAGCACCTTCACAAGCACAAGAATTAAAGAATATTTCAGACGTGAATGGAACCGTAACTGTCTCTGTGCAGATTTGTTTCGCACTGGTCGTTTCACATTGGAAGAGTAGCTCATGACATCCGTCATTCTTGTGGGGAGTCTGCACATGGGCAATATAGTCTCACGATGTCTTCTAGTCTTCGAGAAAGTTCCAACAGAAGAAACTGTGGATGAACTCAAGTCATTCCGTCGCATCTTTTGCCTCTTCCTTTCCCATCTTTGAAGGGACGCTTCGCTTGACCTCACAGTGAAGGTGGGAGGGTAAGAAGGAATCGACGCCAGTGGGACAGTGCCGTAGACATCAATATCCTCTGAATCCGAGGACATGGTAACTTCTTCCGTTGCCAGTGTATGAATAGATGGGTTAAGCTTGCTACTCAATGATGAAAATACGGCCGAGTTGGTTGTAGACAGTGATTGTATAGTTGCCTGATCTTCAATGTCACATTCATTGACAAACGTATCATCGTCGTCGCCGTCATCGTCGTAATCATTATCGTCAGTTTCGTCTACATTTGGATGAGTGCAATGAGTATCGTTACATTCATCGCCATATTTTTTATACAAGTTATCGTGAGAATAGCATTGGTCTAAAGGACCCAGGTGAAGACTATGGTTCTGATAAGGGCTTGGTGGTTGTTTGATGTCACTCGCCAATGCATTTGTTTCTGAGGCCATAACCGACCCTGTGAGGGCCATGGCTCGACTCGAAATTACCAGAGAGTCCAAGGAGAGAGACCTCCGAAATAATATTGGTGCACTCTGAGAAGAATGAAGAGGCAACAAGGAAGTGGACGCATTGCCTTGACCAACTCCTTCTGACGGCCGACTTGCATTGTCTTCTTCTTCTTGCCCCCTTGGTTCGTCCAGTTTTCCTTTGAAGGGGTTCATTGTCATGGTAAGACTCAGATACGATGACCAACTAACACAGTTTCCAAACAAAGATTAATAAAAGGAATAAATATGAGAGTCGTTTGAGTGAGGCGAGGAGAGATATTTCATTCTATCAACCGTTGAGCGAAGGATTATGCTGTAATTTTCGTCCTCGTGCGCTACTACCTTAAATAAGTGGTTTGCATACGTAGTAGACGTTACCACGAAGCGTTGGCGACAAGGGAACAGCCAAGAATTCGAAATTCTAAAATTTTGATAGATTGGATCATGGTATTACAATCAACAATTCAAAAACAAACTGATTCCAAACATAAATGTATCTTTGACTCACCTTAGAAATATGTCGGCTAATTGCTTGTCACCGATTGTTGATGATCAATCAGTCAATCTTCAACGAGCCATCCATCAATTTGTTGGATATATGATGAAACTTTTTTGCTCAACTTCTTTCTCTCTCTACACGGGGTACGATACTGTATACTGTAGTTTTTTGAATCGGACGATACGTACACGTACAGTGGGTGGTACTAACTGGTACAGGAGGAGATGTGTAAGCCTCGTGGGAACAGTTGGGGTTCGTTGCACGATCCGGAGACTTGGTCTGGTCGTACTGGCGTGTAAAAGTTTGGCTATTTTATCTCTATTATGCCAAGGCAGGAGCTTACAAAGTTATACCATGCTAATATAGCTTACTATCGGAAACATTCATTTTCGCGGTTTTTCGTACACTGTTTCCAGATTCCAGAGCCACCCGTTTCATTATTTCACATATTTTATTTCATGATTCATGATATGTGATGGATAATAGATAATTGTAGTTTTGTACTATTGTATTTTATCAGTAGCTAGATTATTATCAGAGAGCGCCCATCAAGGAACTAACACACACGTAACGTTCCAACAGACACTGCATGCATAAAATATACAGTACAGTATAATACACTTGTTCAATGGCGGGTGATAGAATCGAATTTGAGAAAATGTCATCTTCCAAACTGCCCGATCGTCTAGTGATCACTGCTGGAACCTATGATGGTGTCCTCGCTGGATGGGACACGGTTAAACCAACGCACCACAGTAAAGATTCAAAAGAAGCGCATAATGGAAGCCAGGATTTACTCCAAATGCTAAATAGTGCCTCACCACAAGATGAAAATGCGTATCTTCACATGACCTTTGCAATGGTAGTTCATGAAGGAAGTGTCAGATGTCTTTCTCTTGCTTCGGCCCCGAATCAAAATAGCGAGAAAGATGGTCATGATCAGAAGAATCCAGTCCAAGATGGAAAGGACACGGTAAAGCGTAATCATCATCCGACCATACCTGGAACCCTTCTTTCTGGAGGCTTCGATGAATCGTTGGCAATCTTTTCTTTGAAAAAATATGCTCAAATTGGAGAACTTAAAACACCATCTAATCTTGGAACACCTTCCTGTTCTTCTTTTGCACCACCAGGAGATCCGTCACCTTCTCATGTCTTAGTAGGCCTATCTAGTGGAAAAATTGTAATCTACAAACGAAAAGACATGAGTATCCAACATATTCTCCCTGGACATGACGAGAAAGGTGTTAGTTGTATAGCGGTGCACCCATCGGGAAAAATGGCACTCAGTGGAGGAAGAGACGGAAAACTGTGCTTGTGGGATTTAATGCGTGGAAGATTGGCTTATATCAACAAATTACCAAATCCAACCAAGGGACGTAAGGCTACAATCAATCATATTGTATGGAGTGAAGATGGTCAGAGATATGCATTTTGTACACATGAGGGGAATATTCAAGCCAGGGAAATGGAGACTGGGCAGACATTGTTGGATATTCAAATGCATACGGGAGGAAGAGCAAATCAAATTTGTTTCATTGGAAATAACGAAGGACTATTATTAGCAGCTGCATGTAATGATGGTGGCCTACCAGTTTTTGCTGTTGGTTGTGTGAATGAAAATGAAGAAGAGACTGGGACAAGAAGAGCCATCATGGCCATCGAGCCAGTGGAAGGAGCCGCCACAGCTGGAGACGAGCGATTTAAATGCATTCAGAGTGTGAAAGGAGGAAGTGGTTTCTTGGTAGTTACGGCAAATAGTGGTGGTATTGTCAGCTTAATTGATTTGGAAGGAGCCGCTAATATGATGGCTGTGGACGACGAGGAAGATGGAGACGATGGCAAAGACTTGGATACTGAAAGTAGCGATAACTCACAAATTGAAGACGAATCTGGGTCTGAGAGTGAAGATGACGAAGAGCTCGCGGCAGATATAATATCGAGTGTGCGATTAGGAACTGGAGCAAGAATTACTTGTATTTCTGTTTGGAGTTGTTTTACAGACTCAACATTTTCTGAACGCATCGATTCCCAACCTGAGGTCTCTACAACAAAAAATGATGATTTTGTAGACAAATCAGATGAAATCGTGGAAGATGAAAATTTTAGCAAGAAAAGGAAAAGGAAGGAAAAAGCCTTTGAAAAATCACAACCAACAGAAATTGAATTGGACGAAGAAGCTCTTGAGAGAGCACGGACACTTGTGAATGAAGCAAAAAAGATAAAAAATCGCAAAAAGAAGAACAAGAAATAGAGAACTCCGAAGACAGTACATTTACCTACTTTTGCTCTACTGGGAATATGGTAAACCTACAGTAGACGTACAATAATCTCTACCTACCTCTACCCGCGACAGAGCGTGAGAGTAGGTCACTGAGTTGGTCCTGTTGGTCTTCAATGTGGATTCGCGCTATTTTGTTTTTTCATCTTGCTCTATCATAACCATTCATTCATCTCGAAGCGTAGTACTTGTATCTTGCAGATAGAGATAAAGGAACAAAAAATAATTTAAAAGTACCGAGCCACCGAAAATTCTAGTGTTCAAAGTGGCACATATATATTTATCTATCCCTATTTTTGATATTCATTGAACTTATTTTATAACATGGTTACAAAAGATGCTAAACGTTTGCGCTATACAGATGATGAAAGAAATGCTAAGAAAAAGCTTCCCCCGAAACCTATGATGCCAAGTAGAAGGACCATTGATCTAGAGATTTCTTTGGCAGAATTAACCGTCTCCCAACGATGTGAGCTAATAGCTGAAATAAGCGAAGCTATTCTTGAAGATCCGCAAGCAGCTTTTTCGTCGTCAAAAGGGACTGGAAATACTGACAGTGATGATGAGGGCGATGAAGGAGCGACCACTTCTTCCAAAATGAGGAAGTTAATTGAGATGGCTACTCCATCGAAGAACGGACACGATGACACAACAACTAGGCTTGCTGTGCTGTCGTTACTAGCCATATTCCAAGACATCATTCCTACATACAGAATAAGATTACCCACTGCAGCTGAAAAGGCCGTCCGTGTAACAAAAGATGTGAAGAAGTTATGGGACTACGAGGCAAAGCTGTTATCCTTTTATCAACAATATCTAAAGCTTCTTGATTCATTGTGGCAGAGAGATGAAGGAAATACGAAGAAGACTAGTGGAGGACTCTCACCAATTGCTGTAACGGCATTACTTTGTTTATGCGAGCTATTGAAGTCGGCTTCACATTTCAATTTTCGCAGTAACATTCTATCGATCGTGGTGAAACAAATGAATCATCGGTCATGTGAAGAAGTATCTAATGCTTGCTGTAACGCAGTTTCTCATATTTTTCAAAATGATAAACAAGGAGAAGTAGCGTTGGAAGCTGCAAGAGCTATCAGTAAGATGGTTAAAGAAAGGTACGAAAAAGGAGTTGGTGCGGGTTTGAGTATAAGGCCTGCTTTGGTTAGAACTTTTCTTTCTCTTCCTTTGAGGGTCCACGAAGATGAAGCCCAGGCAGCAAAGTTGGCAGAACAAGCAAAGACTAAGAAGAGAAAAAAGGATCAGGAGTCAGGTGAAATCGAGGATGATTTGAAGGAGGCGGACGCGACGGTAGATAAGATTGTCTTAGCGAGAAGTCAAGCCGAAACACTTCATGTGGTCACTTTAACTTACTTTCGCATATTAAAAGGTGTCAACTTGGTGACAACGAATGAGACTGGAAAAAAGAAAAATATCGATTTTGCCACGGGTCTGTTAGCACCGGCTCTTGAAGGACTTGCAAAATTTGCGCACTTGATTAACTTTGATACTGTGAAAGACATCTTAGGTGTATTAAAAAGTCTTCTCAAAACTGTCGACACTTTGCCTTTGGATGCGGCTTTGAATTGCATACTAACTGCATTCCAAACCTTACAGGGTCCAGGCCGAGAGCTTCAAATAGATCAGAAAGAATATATATCCCCACTATATAACCAATTGCCTAGATTAATCACTGAAGGGCACGAATCGGAAAATACTGAACTGGCGATAAGTTGTTTGAATGCTGCATTTATGAAACGAAAAGAATATTCAACAGTACGAGTCGCGGCATTTGCAAAACAGCTTGGAACGGTGGCAATGCATGCACCATATTTCACTTCCGCGCCATTGCTGGCCTTCTTGAGACAACTTTTTCATCGCTATCCTTCTGCTGTTCAGCTTCTTGAAAATGAGCAAGATGTGGTAACTCAAGGAAAGTATACACCTGAAGCAGACGACCCAGAATATACCAATCCCTTCGCAACTTCTGCATGGGAACTCTCATCTTCGAAGTTTCATATCAACTCTCAGGTTCGTTATCATGCAGTGGGTGCATTGGAAAAGAAAATGTTAATGCTTCCAGCAGAAGATCCTTATAAAATAAGGGCTGAACTTTTGAGGAACAGCAAAGAGCTTCACATTTCCTACAAATCTAGCAAAAAGAAACACCCACTTCAATCGGGCGATAAAAAAGAGAAAAAGAGATCACAAGTTCGTTTCATCAGGCCAAGGATGACTCAAAACTTTCATCTCATGTGAAAAAGGTCATAATATTAAAATACAGTTAGGTCTATAAAATTCGTAAATTTTCAGGCTTAGCGGCAGTATCTTTTGAGTAATCCACCTAGAGCAACCTCTACAAATCATCATCCGATGACTATTCATCAATTTGAAGCCAATAAGTTTGAATTTCTCCTTTCCCCTTTGCATGTATTAGTGCATCTCTAGGTTTTACCCAGTGTTCATGGCCTGCACTTATCAATTGCTTTGCAGTTTCTTCAGAGATTTGTATACGCCCGGGCAAGCTCAAGGATTCCATCCTCGAAGCAGTGTTCATCGTGTCGCCAAAAAGTTCGAATCTGGTTTTTTGACCTCTGAGAACTCCGGCGATTACCGGCCCCGAGTGAATCCCAAAACGCATATTCAAGCGTTCAACACCAGGAAGTTCGAATTTAAGTTGTTCAATAACATCGTACATTTTTGAACGGCATTCGTGGGCAAATCGGCACAAAACAATGCTGTGATCCGTTCTCTCTTCAGGCAGACCTGTTACAGCAATATAGCAATCACCTATTCGGTCAAGTTTAAATACATTCATCTTTGCGGCAATTTTATCAAACTCGAAAAACAGTTCTTCCAGTAAATGGAAAACGTCTTGTGGGTTATGTTCAGAGCTCCATTTCGTAAAACCCACAATGTCGGCAAACATAATCGATGTGTCCTGAAAAAGATCCGCAATAGGTGTAGTGTTATGACTCAAAGTGGCTTCACTAACTTCCGATAATGTTCTGCCACCATCCCCACAACTATTATTCTTCTTCCCCACCATAACAGATAGTAACTTTTGTATGATTTGTCTTTTATCTGGGTGATCGTCGTGCCTTAATATACCATGCTCTTCGTCCACATTATCTTCAACATTCAAAGAATGCAAGTTCTCGACATCGCGTAATAGTCTATCTCTAACATTTGTGGGAAATAAGTTATCCACTATTCGACCAGCCTTGGCAGCAAACGACATGATCGCGTTTTGACGATGATTCAACAAATAATCATAGCATAGAAAGATGGCTGAAGTGAGGACGAATATACACACCACGACCAAAGTCATTTTGAACGGTTTCGAAGACATATATCGTTTTTTGAATCGAATTGATGGATAAATTCTCATGTTGTAAGTGATAAGATTCTCCTCGATACCTAAAACTTCATCATCATTGTATCCCTCTTGAAGTGTACTCGTCCTCACTTGTACTTCAAATTTATCGAATGATGTATCATGTAAATCTCCTTCCCCCAGAAGACTAACCACTTCTCCACTTACATCGTAAGTCCATTGCTGCTTAGGCATTTCATCAGTCACACTCGTTTCTAGGACAACGACAACTCCTTCAATGTAAGAAGGTAAGACTTGTTTCAAAATTTCGTCCCAAGAAAAAACAATACTGATACTTCCTACCACTTTTTTGAACCAATCATTCGTATATCCCTCCAGCTGGTCAAAAACTGGATAAAATAGTATACTTGATGGGTTGATTTCATCATGTTGTACCAAGTGAAGGAGTGCAGTGAGGGCTGGAACTTGATATTGCAGCATGTCATCTAAAGCTCGTTGGCGATTGATTTCTGAATGAAGATTAAACATGACTGCCTTCCAATTAATCTGAGTGGGGTAGATTTGCCACACCGGGACCATAACGGAAGGAAATCGAGATGAAGGTGAATATCCAGGGTCATCAATGTAGATAATTCCTTCTCCTTTCGGACTGGGTGCCTGACGAAATATTCCATCAGCCACGATGCGACATGTAGCGCCAGTGTCATCTTCACAAGTCCTGGTAACTAATTCTTCAGCACCAAGCATCCATGCAGATTCCGTTGCATGGGCTTCAAATTCAGCCCTATTATCAGTCGTTATTATTGGGTTAAATGAAATTGCTATTCCATTTGCAATTTCTAGTTGACCCGTAGCTTGATCTTGGAAGTCTTCATATGGCATAGTTGCATTTGGCCACAGGTTTAAAGTACCGTATCGCGATGTATATATAGCCGAAAACGTCTTTGCAACGTTAAGTTTGTCTTGTATTCCAGCGACAATCGCCTGTTGAACCTTGACAACTGCATCGTAGTATTCATTTTCAAACTGATCTAATTCAGCCGATCGGGTAAAAGAATACGTCAAAGTTGCCACAATTATAGCTGCCGTGATCAACGTTAAAACCGTTAGAATACGAACGCATCTTATCGACGTACTAGTGCGATTTCGAGCGAGCAATGATACCTCGTGGTGATCGTGCTGGGTACGTCCTCGTCGCTCAGCATCAGCAGGATTTCTGTTAGTAGTTAGAACTACTTGAGGACAATCCGGGTTGTTTGTTTTGTGAGTGCGGTCAGACTTCGTTTCACGCTCGTTCTGATGCCGATGCGATTCCATAGAAACAGTGTTTTTTCTTCTTGATGGTCTGGTGCCGGTGAATTCCAAATTGCACGAACGGCTACGAGTCCTCGTTGTTCTTGTTCTGGTGGTGGTGATTATCTCGTTCTTGTTGTTTCCACATTCTACATTACGCGCTAATTTATTGGGCCCCATTTTCAGTCAGTTCAATCTGATTTGTCTGTGATACATTTGATTAATTGAATGTGGGATGGTTTCTTTGCTCTTATCGAGTTCCCGGCGTTGAAGCACGATGCAAGAGAACAAGGAGCAAGGAAGAAAAAGGACGAGACGCAAAAAAGGAAGACGATTCGATTCAAGAAGGCTAGCTTCTCATTTCGCTAAATCAACTTATTTGAGTCATTTTCGTAAGTCATATTTATAGGGTTCCTACGATGACCTTCGACCAGAGAAGAGATCAGTGATCATCGTTATCCGTGTGTGTGATGAAATAGTGATGTTCCCTCATGGTTTTCACGAGATAAACAATCAACAATCAATACATATTACATTATTATTTTTTTCCGTGCAAGCTCATACACTTGCTGGTGCTATTAGCTTATGGACGACGACCAGCCAGGTCAATTTCCTCTGTGGTGTCCAGAAGTTAAGGCCTTTGTTCTAGATTAGCATCAAGTTTGTACCCCCTTCTTCCGATCCGCCCCCTTCTTTTTCCCAGTCCAACAGCTTCGAGCTTTCAGCAATCAACACATAGCTCTCTAGAGGGAACACTCAACACACATCATGGCCACCCACACAGATCCGAGTGATGAAGAATCAGCACCTAAGAAAGAAAGAAGTCGAGACGAATTGAAAACTCTTTCCAAAGCACTCAGTTGGGTACTTCGGCACGCAGCACCTCAACTGAATTTAAATATATCCTCAGACGGGTTTATTCCCGTCCCCGCTTTACTCTCCGTCAAGGCTAGGAATTTATGCTCCTACACAGAAGACGATGTGCTACAAGTTGTCGCAACAAATGACAAACAGAGATTCCGGTTGGACACAAAAATTGTAAGGTTTGAGAAAAGGGGAAAAGGTGTAGTAAGGTATGAATTTGTAACACAAGCAGGCGAGCTAGGAGAACGAGTTCTTTGTATTCGAGCCAATCAAGGGCATTCTATCAAAAGCGTCACGAGTGAAGAATTATTAAATGAAATAGATCCAGTTGAACTTACACATCTTACGATTATTCATGGTACCAATAAGACTGCATGGGACAATCATATTAGGAACGATGGTTTAAATAAAATGAAGCGAAACCATATTCATTTTGCAGCGGGAATGCCCGGTGATGATGGAGTTATATCAGGAATGAGGCGAACCTGTCAGATTTACATTTATATAAACGGGGAAGCCTGTGCTCAGGATGGTATTAAGTTTTTCAGAAGTGATAATGGGTGCATATTAACAAGTGGCATTGCTGGTGTGCTTCCCTGCAAATATTTCAAATCCGTCATTGATGCCAAATCTGGAAAAGATGTATTTTTATGTAAATAGTGTTAGGTAAAATAAATCCATTGTCAATGTCAAATTTTAAGTGTTGATTGACACTGTTCAAGTTCCCCCAAGGCAAAAAGAAAACCTTTACTTTTCCATAAGTGACATG
>JAAMXU010003882.1:0-38136 GCA_019693545.1 Chaetoceros muelleri
TTCAACGTTATATTTTCGGAAGTAGGAGTGTAACTTAAAAAGGAATTTTAGGTTGATAATAGTGACAAAACAATCTTTTTAGTTATGTCTTTAGAAAATTCGCAGGACTGCTGTTCCGTGAAATATTTAAATTTAATGCCTCACTGGGACTGTTTTGTTAGTCAAATTTGTACGATACGGCATGTCTACGGAGTTCTACAGCGATTGATAAATATGAAACACCTATGAGACTTTTTCCATAAGTAATTTTAATGTATTTAGAAGATATACTTGTAATATTCATTAAGTAATGTGTATCATCTAAACAGCGGTAGGTTCCTAACATCCCTAACCGACGAGATATTTCATCATGTACATGGCAGGTCCAGGGGGGAACAGCATTACGGGGGGGACAACTCTCCGTTAAATACGGTAGTTGGAAGATTGCCGTTGTTGTCCGACTTGAGACTGTTCCCTAATTCCTAGTGAAACTCAGGGTTCCTTAGCTGGTTCCAGGGACTAAGAACCCCATATGGAAGAATGTGAGTTACGTCTGAGGTAAACTACCAGTAGTACTATGCTAGGTACGTCCAGTTACAAAAAGGCCAATTTCCCTCCTTGACAGGCTGCCCCAGTAGGAACTGTATGTAGTACAGAGAGTAGCATTGTTCGCCGTGCAGCAAGCAGCAAGACAGATGTAGACTGTATGCGAGATAGATGCTGCACATTCTTGTACTGGTAAGGTACGTGTCTGGTTCGTGTACACACACTATGTATGTGTGCAGTATGTGTGCACAAACGCCTACACGTAGCTACAGTACTGGTACCTAACGATCGTCCACGAATGTAACCATCTTTTCACCGTCCTCACTACTCTTCAATTTGCACATGTTCAAGTACATGCTGCCAATCGACCCTTCGCAACACATAAAAATACGACAGAAGATCTCCAAAAATAAAAATAAGATGACAGTGGATTCAATTGCTTCCACGGATATGGAAGACGTTGCCCCGCAAACACTGGCCGATAAGAATGCAATGCCGTCGTCCGCTGCCAGCAATGGAGACGTCGAAATGGGAATAAGTGAAGAAGAAGAGGCAAGGCTAGCAATTGAAAATTTAAAAGGTGACGATGTCACAGAAAGAATAGCTGCTGCAAATAAGTTGGATATCGTTGCAAAGGTTCTTGGAGAGGAGCGGACCCAAATGGTGAGTTCACTTTTCGTCCGCAATGTGTATGCCCTCGTGCATTGTTTATAGCTGCCGTTTACTTCGACTCCACTGACCTTTTCTTTCACGTCCGACGGTAATTACCAGGAACTGATTCCTTTTCTTGCAGACAGAATAGATGACGAAGATGAAGTTTTGGCTGCAGTGGCATCTTCTCTTAGTAAACTTATCCCTTTTGTTGGGGGGCAGTTTAAGGTCCGCTCACTCCTCGCGCCTCTCGAATTGCTATTGTCTGTAGAAGAAACAACTGTTCGTGAAAATGCACAAAAGTCAGCTCTGGTCATATCCGAAGCGCTTCCTTCCGATCATTTTCACTCGGAATATACTGAAATGATATCCCGTCTAGCCAAAAAGGAGTGGTTCACTGCACGGATCTCTGCTTGTTTTTTAATTGCAAATTCGTTTCATTTGTTTTCGAACTCGGACCAAGAGATAAAGGTCAATGATTTTGCTGAATTGTGCAGAGATGACGTAGCAACGGTAAGACGAGCAGCTGCACAGAATTTAGGTACCATGTTATTGAAAATCGTGCAAGTTAGGGGTGGACAATCTGTGGGACCGGACGGAATGCTGTCCACTACTTTTATTCCTCTGTACGAAGAACTGGCCTCGAGTGAGCAGCCAGATTCTGTCCGTCTTCACACTACTGAAAATTGCATTGCTTTTGGGAAGGGTATGACTTTTTTGCATCAAGCCAAACTGAAAGATGCGCTTAGAATTGAGGCTGCTAATGTACTTCTGAAGAAAATCGTTCCACTGATTGCAGCAACGATTGAGGATCGGTCTTGGAGGGTTCGATGGACTGCCGCCTCCAAATTTTCCAATGTGATCCATGCATTTAAAGATTTAGATGATAACTTTTCCATGGATATATTGATTTCGGCGTATGAGAAATTGCTGCAAGATCCAGAGGCCGAGGTAAAAACTGCCGCTATAATGAATTTGGCAGAAGTAGCCAAATGCAAATCGAAGGTACCTTCTCAATCGAGTCCAACCACTCCACGTTCTTCTTCGGAATCAAGTAGCGGATCCAAAGTTCCACGTGTATCCGTTGCTAAAAGACTTGTTAAAAGAATACAGCCATTAACCGAGGACGATAGTACTAATGTCAGAGCTGCGCTTGCGATGGTTGCTAGTGATCTTGCACCACTGCTAGGGAAAGAATCAACGATTAATGATCTAGTACCCCAAATTTTATTATTGTTGCGTGACACAACCTCGGAAGTGCGCCTCAATGTTATTTCCTCTTTGGGATCTTTGAATGAAGTCATTGGTGTTGGGCTGCTATCTCAATCCCTCTTGCCTGCAATATTAGATCTCGCCAGTGATTCGAAATGGAGGTACGTTTGGCGTTTGACCTATATTTTTCACGGGATGTAAAAGTTCAATCACTCTCACTTCCTGTCATTTCATACAGAATAAGGTTTGCCACTATGCAGCATATACCGCTCTTGGCTAAACAGTTGGGGACAGACTTTTTCACGGAGAAAATAGTGAAACTCTGTGTCGGTTGGCTCGGTGATGATATATCAAGTATAAGAATGGCTGCAGCAGAAAATCTCAAAGAACTTACAAATATATTTGGATCAGAATGGGCAATCGAATACCTACTCCCACCCCTGGAGGACATCCAGGGCCATCGATCTTATCTCAGACGGCTGACTGCTGCTCAAGCATTTGTTGCTATGTCTACAGTCATGGAGCCTGACTTTGTACAAACTGAAATTTTACCTTTATTGCTTCTTATGGCAACGGACTCTGTGGCAAACGTTAGATTCAACGTCGCAAAAGGACTCAGCACCCTTGCACCAATATGTGGCCACGCAGTTACCGATACGCAAATACGTCCAATAATCTCCATGCTGATGGACGACTCTGACTGCGACGTGCGGTTTTTCGCTAACAAAACATTGGAACTGCTAGATTCCGAATAGTAAAAAGCAATAACGACACAAGACTTGGGATCTAACAGTGTGTTTAATAGTTTCACCATTTGCGCTACTCTCATGAATTTTTCATATTAAATACCAATGTGACTGTATTGGGAACAAGAATTAAATGAGAAACAGCTTGCGCTCGTTAGATGGGGGCGTTGCGCTGCGAAGGGCTCGTACGATATGGTGGAGACATTTGAAATGGATCTACTTTTGCTCTTTGGCCTTTTGAGGCTTCTCCCCACCACTCTAATTGGCTAACCATCCTATTGACATAAGAATCCCACTCTTGCTCATTAACGGATCCTAACAGACTCCCATTCTCATGAATTACTTGTGATACCTTTGGAACATGAACCATGGCTGAAACTGGAAGGCAGCCCAGCTCGCTTAGAAATGGTCTCAGTGAGTGAGCAGCTCTAGTGCCTCCCCATTGACCAGCAGAATAAGACACGATCCCACTGGGTTTGAAGCTGAAAACACTGGAACCAAAGTGATTCATCAAATTCATCAAACCAGGACATGGACTATGGTTGTATTCTGGAGAAATGATAACATATGCATCTGCGTTGGACAATGTTTCATGCATCATCTCTAGTTTAGGAGGCACTTGCGACTTGGAATAAGTAAAATGCGGCCTTTCTAAAAGAGGAAGATTGTCTCTTGCTCGAATTACAGACACACAATGTTGTGCAGGTTGTTTTTTGATTGTATGTTCGATGTAAGCGGTAATTCTGTCCGATAAGATTGGTTGAGGTTGACCTTGGAGACGAGTGGAACCAGAAATAATGCATATGTTTAATCCATTGGCAATACCACTTAAGGTACTAGTAGAAGATATTTGTCGTTTCGAGGTTAGAACATAAGTCCAATATGCATAGGGTATTAACTTGGATAGTATCCTCTTCCGATTCATGGATGTCAATCGTTCGCTGTTTTTGTTTTCTGTAAGTTACAAACTGTCTAGAGTAGAGAGGTAAAGTTATGAGACATTACTCTTGGTTCCACAACCCCGCAACATTACACAAAATACACAAAAGAAGAAAGTGAAAGATGAAAAATGAGCGTCGTGGGGCGGTTAATATGGGGGCTATCTGGGGTAATCCATCCACTGTCATGAGCAATACGCAATACACACTACAGTACCAGTTTGTATGTACAGTATGTAGGCAACCACACACAACAATAAAACGGCGGTTAAACTATAAAAATTTGCAGGAAGCCGAAAATGGTCATGGATGAGGTGCGCCACGATTGAAACTGTATAAATTATTATCAAAGAAGAGTCAGAGGAAACTTCTTTCAGTCCCACAATTTGCAACGGAAATCATCCCCATGTGAACATTACCTCAAATTTCTCCAACATCTACACACAAATGCAGCATAATCCCATCGAACACAGATATACGATAAAATTCTGATTGAGCAACAATCTCAGTTTCATCTTGTTGGACGAAAAATTCCAAAATACCGAATCCCATTCTGAAAAATCAATCTTTGCATTCAAAGGTCACAATTTCTTATTTTCAACTTTCGTTGGCAGCAAATATTTTCACTGGCAGGTGTCACACTCACAAAATCTTAACGCGCATTACCTCCTTATTTTTTGGCCCTTGTACGGAACATCTAAAGACTTCCTAAACTTTTCAAGTGTACAGGGTAGTATTGCCATCTCTACACTTGTACAGCTCTACACTCTACACATACCCTACATTTGAACACTTCGATAGCTACTTCGACCCATATATTTTTTCATCGAAGCCGTATCTATCTCTCTATCTATTCATTCATCCATAATCTGATAACCAGCTTGAGAAGGTTTCCTCCTCTTGGAATCACATTTCCCTTGGCTTCTCGTTCTAATTGCAATCTAGAGGTACCGGGTACTGTAAGCTAAATAGATCCTCGTGTGACTACCGGTACTTCGATATCCGCGCGGGCACAATTTCTAAGTTTAGAAAAAGTTTGTTGCTCAACTTTTATACAACACACATACAGATACCTTCGCAAACATGTCTTTGACTGAGAATATTCCACCCAGTTGTAACCAATTACCCAATCACGGCATCACAGCGTCTCAGCAAACTTTGAGGCAAACTCCCGTCAAGGAACAAGACGATTGCACAGAGTGCGAAACGCCTTTTTCATCTCCTGATTTTGAGTCGAGAATTGTTACAAGAAATATGACACAATCAGCAAAAGAAGAGATGGAGACTGGCATTGAGTCCAAAGATAGTGGGGAGCAGGAGCATCCTCTACCGGCTTTAGTGGGAAGCGGGACCAAAGTATTAGAGGAGGACCATGACAAACGCAATAGTTGTGACAATTGGCCCATGTCAAATATTCCCGAGCCGGGGAAGAATGATGTTTTATTTGGGCGTGGTGGTGGGTGAGTTGTGGTCGCCTTTATTTGATTAGAGAATCCCAGTTGTGATTTTGACTGGACTGACCCTATTTTTGAATTTATTTTTTTTGTAAAAATGCTCTGCATAAAACTCACTGTCACCGTACAAAATGAATACAGGACCAACCATCACGATGGTAATAAGCGTTACCGTAAAATGGTAGAGGAACGTAAAGTAGATTACGTGAACTCTAAGAGACTGGATAAACCCCTTGTGGCATTGGATATCATACGCCAATGGAGAGCGCAAAATCCACCGGGAAGATTTCTCAAGTTTGATGACAAGAGTGACACTTGGTACGATGTAGGGGATAAAAAAGCTAGAGAGAAGACATCGCAGGCACTTCGTGAAAAAGCTCCGCTTTTGAGGAAACAACAAGAGGAACAAAGAAGGGAAATGGATGTGCTACCTGATATGATGGGTCGGGCAGAGGAAGTCGTCAGAGAGGTACGTTTCGAATAATTGACGTTTTAGAAACTGATGTTTGCGTCAACATACATTGACTTAGCCTTTGTCCCGTTGCTAACCTACATTGAAACGTTGCACTGATGTTTTCAGAGTGTGCGACCAGATAAGAATATTGCTCGTGCCATGTTGGCGAGAGAGCATAGCCTAGGATGTGATTATGTCCCTGCGGAAGATCTCAAGAATGCCATGAAAGGGTTTTCCTGGGATTCCAATGATGGCGAATCTAATGATGGCGAATCGGAAAGTCCCGATGACATCTCTACCAATGTGCCAAAGGCACAGGAATGGGGTCACCCTCCTCCTCAACGGAATGCCACTTGGTCTCATCCAAAAAGGATGGGAGACAAGGTCCCGCTGGGCCCGCCTCCCATTGCAAATATTTCGCGTGACAATCACATGGATGCACTCAATCCGCTCCCTCCCACTTTATTACCATCTACAAACGGTACTCCTTCGCGACTGGCATTTGATGAGTATGCGTCACCATTCACCTCTAACCGTAGTGCCCAAGTGAATCAATGGCAGCAACAACGTACGTATAATTCTCCTCCTGGGGCTTCCCCTGAAAGTAAACCTCAAGGTGAATGGACAAAACCGAGGTATGGTCATACGGACTATCAATATGACTACTGTCAGCCTCGGTCCTTAGAATATAATTATAGAAGCCGCAACTATTGGGGACAGAGACGTCCGTGGCCGCATGGTGCCAATGATGGAGGCTTCGGCTATCGTGAACCAGTTCCAGACGTTGATCCTTACCCAAGTGTCTGGGAAGGATATCAAAATGGATATAGCTACCCGCCAACAGTAGACAATACCACAGGAAATCCACATTTCAACCAAACGTATGAAAATTGGACGTCGCCGAATCGTTTCTCCGACTTGCCGCAAGGTCGTCGTTTTCATGGACAGCGCCCTCAATGTTCTCCTCAATCGGCATCACAACCTTTTTATACAGACCGAAGTGATGAATACGTAATACCTAAGGGTGCTGCCATGTCACCGCATAGAAGGGAACATTTACATGATAATAATTATGGTGAAAACACACATTCTCCCTCAGGTATGATCCCTAGACCACAACCTATCAAAAGAGACACATCTCATCAAAACGAGACGAGCGAAACTAAATCACAAGTGAAAAGAATGAATAGGCAGTGCAGTACCGGGGCTAGAAGAGAGAATTCTATGGTATCCTTGGAGGAAGTGAGTGAAAAAGATATGCAAAATCTTGGGAAAAATTTCCGTCGAAGCTCTCTTGGTGGCTCCAAAGATGTCGATGTGAATCCTCTAAAGAAACCAAATGCAATCAATAATGGGAATCGAACATTTACTATTGATCAGGCAGATATTGCGTATGCAATAGAAGGAAATTCCTCGCCACTTGATGGAGTAAAGCATAACAAGCCGAACTCTTTTCAAAGTGATAATCGCGGTAATTCTCTTGAATCCATCGCTATGGATGAAATTGCCAAGTTGATCAGCAAACCACCAACTATCAAAGACGATGATCGATCAAACACGCTTGGAACGATCGGAACAATTGAATCTATTTAAATTTTGGGGATAGAAGCATTCAATATAAAATATATAACCATTCAAAGCCATACATCATGCATCACTGTTAATTACCAGGAGGCTTCCTTCACTACCAGACGGAATGAATAAAGCATATTAGATGTAGAATTGAATATTTGCATACTACTAAATGTTAATTTTGTTGAAATTGAATTTAATAGGAATACTATACATCAACCTAATTATGAGCTCTCTTCTTTTTAGAAAAATATTTGGAACTGGCAGGAAAACCTTCTCAGTTATCCGCACCTTCTTATTGATTCCAGTCCAGACACATCATTTTCATGAATGAAGGGGAAGTGCCATCTCTTCTATCCACACCGAGCTACAATAGTTGATGGTTGATTCGAATTGCCAGTGTTGCGTTGAAAGCTGCTATGCTTACCGCGGCGCTACTGAAATACTCCGTACAATGTACCTTTGGGGAACAGTACCTGGGTACTTACGTAGAAGAAATAACGCATTGGGTACATGGCTGTTACTTGGCTGGTACCAGGTACGGTACAGTAGAGGGCGCATACGGCAAGCAGTTCTCCACCAACCACAAATGGCAGATGGATGCGGGGGCAATTGCGTGCAGACACGTTCAGCAGATGTTTTGATGCATTCGAACCCTGAACCCTGAATCTTAGATCTCGTTTTTCTACAACACTCGCTTCAGAGGAATATTTGCGTCTTCATTGGCACACAATTTTTAGAACTCGAATAATTCCTATCTACTTGAAACAACATACCTTAAAAAAGCAACTTTACTAAAAATGAGCAACATTAACGTAGCCATGATGACAAGTGGGGGTTTAGCCCCTTGTCTCTCTTCATCTATCGCCTATCTCATCCATTACTGGAGCGAAGCGAAGAAATCAGGTCAGATTGATGGACTTACTATTCGCATGTACAGAAATGGATACAAAGGATTGCTGACTGGAGATTCTTTTATGGTGCCCGAGGACGTTTGGGATAAAATTGATGCCCTTCATGAATTGGGAGGTAGTCCGATTGGTAACTCACGCGTAAAGGTAAGATCAGCATGCATCATGAGCAGTAATTTTCGAGTTGATCAAAACTAACCCATTTTGGATTCTAAATCAAATTTGCTATAGCTTACAAACGTCAAGGATTGCGTGGCCCGTGGGTTTGTTCCAGAGGGCACCAGTCCTCTTGAAGTAGCCTCTCAGCAACTTCTCAAAGATAAAATAAATGTGATTCACACTATTGGTGGAGACGATACAAACACTCAGGCAGCTGAACTATCACATTACCTTCTTGAAAATCATAACGGAAAAGTAATCGTTGTTGGAATGCCCAAGACTGTCGATAACGATGTGTATCCCATCAAGCAAACCTTTGGTGCCAAAACTGCTGCTGTACAGTAAGTGAAATACACTGCATTATTGTTGAACAGTATGGATGCCTTTATGTGGCTAATTTTCATGATGGAATCATTCAATTTTAGGGGCGCGATTTTCTTTGAAAATGTTGTTTCCGAGAGTACATCCAACCCTCGTATGCTCATCATTCATGAATGCATGGGAAGAGAATCCGGTTATTTGACCGCCGCAACGGCTCTAGAATACCGTGAACGTCTCAAGAACAAGGAGTTTGTTGATGGATTTTGCACTTCCAAAGAAACACGTGATATCCATGCTGTGTGGGTTCCTGAATTACCCATCGACATTGTCAAGGAAGGACAACGTCTCAAAGAAATCATGGACAAGAATGGAAATGTAAACGTATTCTTCTCTGAAGGCTCTGGAGTCCATGACATCGTAGCAGAGATGGAGGCGTCTGGTGCTGAGGTTCCCCGCGATGCATTTGGACATGTCCAGCTTGACAAGATTAATCCAGGAGTATATTTCTCTAGGCGCATTGCACAGTTGGTAGGAGCTGAAAAAACTCTTGTTCAAAAATCAGGATATTTTGCTCGCTCTGCAGCGTCCAACGACTTTGACCGTGATTTAATCCGCAAATGTGCTGAAGCCGGAGTTCAAGCTGCAATGCAGGGCATTTCTGGATGTATGGGAGAAGACGAAGAGAAGGAAGGATGTCCTGTCAGGCCTATTGAATTCACTCGTATCAAGGGAGGAAAGCCATTCAATGCCAACAGTCCTTGGTTCCAATCCATGCTCAAGGACATTGGTCAGATTTAGTCGTTTCCTCGTTTGAGCGTTTCGGGGGTACTGTAGTTGAGCAGTGTCCGATTCTAGCATTACATAATTCCATTGGGAAGTTTTAATTAAATATTTTTTTTGTCGATTACATGAGTAGTAAAATGAAAGCCACATAACTGTCAACCAAGAGTTTTTCGGATGCAAAAATCCACCATGACTTCCCCCTTTGTGTAGAGGCCAATCATGGATGTCTTGAATATGTTCCTAATTTGTTCTGCATCATCATTTATTCAATGTCATTAAAGACATCCGTTCCACATCAGAAAGTGGACGCCACTTTCCAACTGGCAAATTACCTAGACGAATGTTTCCTATCCGAATACGCTTGAGTTCCAATACATGCAAACCCAGTAGCTCTCTACACATCCTTCGTATTTGTCTCTTTTTCCCTTCTTGTAAAACCATGCGTATGATACCCGCCCCATTCCATTGACGGTTACCATTTTCCGTCGTGGTGGTACCCTCTTCCACCCATTCTGCTTCTACCAAAGGTTTCAGTGGCACCCTATCATTCCATAATCTTCTTCCACCCTTCAACAGACAACCCAAATCCCAAATGGGAGGATAAGGAAGAGACTTCATTCCCATTTTCAATTCTTGTCTTGACAACGACCTTGCAGGTTCTACTTTGACCAGATATTCCTTTTCTGAAAAGTTAAGAATGTTCTTGGCTGCGACCCCATTCTTTGTAAAAATTAAAAGACCGGATGAGTCGAGATCCAACCTACCAGCCGGTGCGTAATTTAGCAACGTTGGCAAACCACCGTCATCATGGAATCGAGTACCAAAAGAAAGATAATTGCCACTCATTAGAATATCCATAGTTTCAGGGTCGTCTTGGGATATATTTTCCCGGGTTAAAAGTCTCACTGCTGGTGTATGATTGTGACGAGGATCAGGTTGACCAGAAACAAACCCCTTGGGCTTATTCAGCATAATAGTTTCTCCTCTATCCGTAGAAATTTCGGATCCCCTTGATAAATTACCATCTTTGGATATAATTTGAATGTCTGTCTCGTCCGCTTTAACTTTTTGCCCGAGAATCGGTTCCACCCGATGGCCCTTGACGACTACTCTAGAATCTTGAATGAGTTTATCCGCTTCTCTTCGACTGCAAAGATTCAATTCTGACATGCGTTTGCTCAGTCGAATGACGTCAGAGAAACATCGTCGTTGAGGCAATACATAGATGGATCGAAAGGGATACATGTAATTATTTAGTGATGATTTATCAATTGGTGTTATGTATCGTTTTTTGTGAACAATGAGGACTGTCTGTAATATTTTCTAATATTTTATATGCAAAAAAATGATAAAAAATATATTGATGTGAGAGATGTCACATAGATGAGAGAGGTGAGAGATGTCGAGCTCCCCGCCCAGAGCCATCCATCCGATCCTCCAGCTACCGTATTTTACAAGACGTACAGTAGTGCAGGTACAAGTACGCTGTAACAACATATACATACATCAGACGACAACTAAACAAAACACAAAACACTCTCCATTGACGGTGATTGATGTTGACTCTAAACTTTTGAACTTATTATTGGGTAAATTAATTACGAAGAGTTTTTAACTTGAATTCTCCATTTAACTTGTATTCGTTTATTGGCATACATATATTTACACTACACCCAATATGGATGAATCATTAGACACATTTCGGGCTCTGGATCCAGTGGTGAGTGAGGGAGTGAGATTAATCAAAATCTTTCTTTCTATCTTTCTTGCTGTCAGACAATTCATGTCATATAATGCATTCTAAACACCCAACCGACCAATGCTAAATGAATTTTATTTTATATCTTTACTGCTAGGGCTACTTATCCAAGTTCATATCATCCAATACACGGCCTGACGCAAGGCCCCATCACTGCACAAGAGAGACGCACATCCAATCTTCTATTCTGACCAAAAATTCTTTTGGGAGTTCACTCGTCACATTAGGTAACACAAAGGTAATCACTGGCATTACGCTTCGCGTTGGGACTCCTTCGCTTAGCGCACCTACCAAGGGAGAAATTGATGTCTCGGTTAGTTTTAGTCCGATTTGTGGTGGTCAATATAATGCGGCTGGAAAGATAATTCACGATGAATATGAAATGCGATCTGCAGCTGCAAATGCCTACGCAGATCCGCAATCGATTGAGTCGTTTGTGAAAAGGACAGTTGTTAATTCAAATATGATAGATCTTGAGCAGCTCTGTATCCATGAAGGTAAAGCATGTTGGAAGATAGATGTCAGTTGTACAGCAATAAATCATGATGGGAATATTGTTGATGCCTTTATATTGGGAGCTGTTACGGCTTTGATGGACGTTCGACTTCCCAAAGTTAAAATAGACAAAGTATATGGGCAAGAAGTGGTAAATCTCATAGAAGAGGAGATGGCAGGACAGATGGATCCAATGATAGGGAAGAAATTAATGTTTGTCAAGTCTTGCATACCCCTCACAGTTGGTCTGTTTCAGGGAAAGATGCTTGTAGATCCCACCTTGGAAGAAGAGTCGTTGTGCGATGGAATGATGACCGTTGTAGTGGATTCCATGAGTGTGAAGAAAGCCAACGGGATTTTGACAGGGGATGTTCTTTCTATTTCCAAGAGTGGCGGGTCGGTTCTTTCTTCCATGGAAGAGATTGCTGCTTGCGTTCAACTTGCATATGGTAGGACCATGGAGATGAACACAATTTTGAATGTGGAATAAGTGATAATCATGTTTATTTCTTTGAAAATATCTAGTCATAAGTGTCATAAACAATCGACCAAAATGCGCAATAAATGACATGGAAAATCAACCATTATTATAAGTCACAACCGTACTTATCCATCAAGTCTAGCACATGTTGAATATCTTCCTCTCTGAATTGCTTGTTACCAGCAAGAACCAATCGGAAGCAGTCTGCTTTTTGAGTACTTATAGGCTGGAACGGAATCAACATTTCTCCACTTTTATGTAATAGGAGTTTCAAGTTGACAGAAACCATTGAGAGCTCATTTGAGATGTCATTTGGAATCTTGGGATTGTTACTTTCTATATCCACGCCACACTGGGATAGTAGCTTGCGTATTCGTGTTGGCAGATAATAAAAATTGAGGTTAAAAGGACAGGGGTCGCACGCCAGTATGAAACGATCACTATGTCTAATACGTGAAGCCATCTTTTGAAGAATATCAATCTTTGACTCAACCATGGATCCTAATCCTTTCGTACCATAAAATTTCCACAATGCCCAAAGCTTCACTGCATCGGTCCTTCTACCACACGTGTAACTTGCATCACCAAGATCATACTCCGCCCCGTGTTTTCGGCAATCAAATAAGTATTTAGCACCAATTGAATTAGCTTGTTTTAGTAAACCTGCATGGCGAGTGATGAACGCAGTAGTCTGCTGAGGGGCGCCAAGCATTTTATGAGGATTGAAGGTAAAACTATCGACGTGTTCAAGACCTCGAAGGAGCTTCCGAACATCACTTCTAGTGGAAAAAATGGCAGAACCACCCCATGCTCCATCTACGTGAATCCAAATCTTAAAACTATTCGCTTTTGGAGGGCAGACACTTTGGCCTTCAAGGCGAGCCGAGTATTCAAGGTTCAAAATCCGTTCGTGTTTTCTACAGACTTCAACAATTGCAACAATGTCATCAAAAGATCCACGAACAGTGCTACCAGAAGTAGCTGCCACAAAGAAAGGAATCTTTGTTGGTATCTGTTGTTCCGTCACACTCATAAGTCTATCCAAGGCATCAGCATCCATTTGGCCATTGGGTAATGTTGGAACGACTACAAGATTCTTCGTTCCTAAACCTGTCACCGATGCAGCCTTGGCAAAGGAATAATGTGCCTCCGAAGAAACAAAGGCTACAAGCTCTGGCAATTTATATGATTTAGAACCATCAGCAGTATGATAAAACTCATCAATTTTCTTCTCTTCTTGAACGGCGTCGTTGACAGTAGAGTCGCAAGTATTGGACAGATTCGTCACATTTCTAGAATAATATCGCGCAGTATGAAGCGCAGTTAAATTGGAAATAGACCCACCAGGCAGCATCAAACCATCAAATCCCGAATTCTGTCCAAATACTAATTGACCAAGTTTTGAAAATACTTCCCTTTCAATCATGGTGAATACAGGAGCTGTCTCAAAAGTATAAGCACTTGTATTAATACTGACGGCTAATAGTTCAGCTGCAAGTGCTACAGGATCCAGAGCACCAAATAGTTGATTGAAAAACAGTGGATGGTTGGTATTTACGGAATATTTCTGAATCTGACGGAAACATTGCAGCATTTGATGGACGCCATCGATTTGGTCATTAAGACAGGCTTCGTCGAGAGACAAAGACCCTAGCGCATCTTTCGCAAATAATTTTGAAACAATATCTTCCGGTGACAGAAACTCCACAACATTTCCTGTTCTATGTTTATTGCGTTCTATTTGTTGCATAACAAGGGACAGAGTCCGTTCAAGTACTTGGAAACTTTTATCGTGACTTCCAATAACCTGCTTTTCACTATGTCGGTCCTTTCCTTCCACCGAGCGATGATATATAACGACCAATGATCGCCAGCATCTGTTGAAAATGATACCAAAAACTAGCCCACAGATGAAAGTCAAGAAAACGTGGCAGTTCTCATAACGGCATTCCTCCGATGGCCCAACAAAACGAGAAATAACTTTGATTCTTTGAGATAGTCCCTTCAAGCTGGGTTCAAGATAAAAATTAAAACCCATTTTACAACTCCTGAAAAAAACGCATAAAGGTCATTCGTAGTGTCAAGATTGTTGAGTCAAGTGCAGACCGAAAAAAATTGTGCAGCGGCTAGGGCAGTCCAAGATTGAAAAAGAATTGTTTACAGAGTTTGATATTTTCTATTACAGTTTGCAGTTATTATTGCTCTTCAGTCCTCAATTTCTGGCTGGTGTTTCAAGTCTGTGAACCACTCAGATGTGCGAAATAAAGCCTGTGTAAAGTGCATAGGACATCATATGTTGTTGGTCCCATTACGTACTGATACGTACCGGATATAGGCCGTGTACCAGGAGGTACCAGTACGTAGTAGCACGACGTTTCGACCCTACCTCTCTAGTAGAGTAGTGTAGAGTAGAGCTTCTTCATTCGAGCTCACAGCACACCGGTGGTACGACTACGTCTAGAGAGGTACTCGCGCTGGATGGGGACTGACGGCGGGTGATGAAACATACGTATGTGCAAGAAGTAGTGCGCTGTATGTGAAAATAATGACACATCACTGTGTATGAGCAAAGTTAGACGCAAATTCTTATTATAAAAGCTACAAGGCTATTTCTGGACAATTTTTCTGTGATGTAACTTTGCGAGGGACGCCTTTGAACATCATTCATGAGCACCACGTTGCACCATTTTTTCACGTTTCCGCACTATTCTTGCTCGGCGAACCGGAAGACATGCAAGGGCGCAAGGCACGAGTCATTCGCATATAGTCATAAAAATTAAGCACAATATAAAAAAAGTAACAAGAAAAACAACCAAGAAAAGAAGAATATGGTTTTACCCCTTTCATCAAGAATACTTAGAGCAGAAGCTAAAGCCAAAGGTATTGGATTTACTCTAGCATCGACATCTAAAAAACGCATCAGTGGATACTCTGCTGACAGATCAGATCAAGAAAGCCCTCCTGCTAGTTTATGTACGAGTAGTACTTTGGAAAAAACCAAAGAGAAGAGAGCACAACATGTTGAAATGTGTGCCAAGAGAAGGAGAAAAGAAGAGGCGACATTTCAAGCTTTAAATGCGAGAAATGATCTTGCACAGGCCGGAGTGAAATGCCAACCGGGATTTTTGTTCGGGAGGTCTCGTGCTCTGCCACAAGGATGTGTCGATATGGATACAGTTAATCTCATTGTTGTTTCCAAAGAAGCACCATCTAAAGACGACCAAGAAAGTTTTCAACAAACCTCTCACACAGCCGATAGTGGATATTGCGATGTTTCAAGTGAAGATTACGTGGACTTATTGACTAGCGCTCAACATTTCTACTTGGCAAAAGGTCGCATCCCTACACCCTCTGAGGACGCTGTAAATGAAAGGTCAAGTCAGATCAGTAGCTCAAACACAACTGACTTTTCATCACCCGTGGACAGTGAAAATGAGTTTGAAATGGAAATACCTCCTATTGCTCAAAATGAAAAGTGTGATGATGAAACTCTTCCGAACAGTACGGATACTATGCGATACATCAAAACATCATTAGACTTGGCAGTGCTGACTCTTAGCGAAGCTATTATGCACTTTAGCTCGGCGAGGTGAGTTGTCTGTAGTATAACGTAGATCATGACTTCGTCTTGGATGTTTTCCTCTCACGTTGCACATATTTTACAGATTGATTGTCGAGAAAAAATCCCATTTAAGAATTGTCAATTCAAATGCAGCGTTCTCTCGGTTAACTGGTATTTCCTCTGAAGACCTCATTGGAAAGTCACTGATAGAACTTTTGGATGAATCTTTTGTGACTGAAAACAAGACAAACATAACACTTGTCAAGATCCGCAATGCCTTGTGTGATGGTAGCAATATCTTTTCACTCGTAACCTTTCCTGTGGAGAACAAAAAAGCTTTTGTCACACATTTTGCACTCGAGTTCTCGGAGCCTCGCGAAATGGAATCTCAGGGAACATCTTCAACCAATGGTGCTACCTCAGTTCCTTCCGTGTCATTGTCGAAGCCTTTCAATGCTGTAGGATAGACAATAATTTCCAGATTATTGTGCCATTTCATGGGGGTCTAAATCCTAAAAAATTACTTTTTCATCTTCTCATATATGAGGGGGAAAAGGGGGTCTTTTTTTCAAATAAATTCAAACCGTCTGAGATTAACAGCTAAATTGGCCTATAATTGAAAACATGACGATTAGCCATATGCTGTCTCTACTTAAGCCCTCGATTTGGTGTCAACTCGTCCCATGGATTGGATGTGTCTGCAAGAAGCCCTTCCCGAATTTCTGTATTTATTCGATCTCCCTATCATGTGTGCATAAGAACATTTTTTCACAAGATACACACGAGCAATAATAACACTCTTAGAATTTATAGCTTCGCATATCTTTGGCATCAACCAACCGAGCCAAACATAAAACGTTCTGATATATCAATAATTAAAAGTAAATTATCTTTGAAGAAGATGCAAATAAACATATATTTCTCAATTGTGTTAGTTCTATGCCGTTTTGGTCAGAACGATGCATTCACTTTTATTCCAACAGGCAGCCACTCAACTCTATCTACTAGTACGAGGAAGTCATTAGCGTTGGAAATGAGCGGCAAAGATAATCACCGGGCAAGAGTTGAAAAGAATCTTGAAGACATGATGGACAGAGACTGGAGGCTTTTTAGAGCCAAACTTGTTGCACAAGAGGCGCACGACGCACAGCTGAACGCTGAACGCAACCAGAAACGAGTTTCTGACATCTCCAATGACCATGACGAGAAGCAAGCAAAGCAAGAAAAATTTGGTAACATCTTTGCAGCTTTTTTTCATCACAAGGGAAATGACGATACCTCTATCTTTAACGGAGATAATATCGGTACGCCAGAGTCTATGATCCCTGACGTGTGCGAAGATCCTTTTGTATCCAAGGATGAGCTGCCCGTTCTCTTTCAGCCGAAAGTAAACGTCAATAAACATAGATGGGCTCATTCACTCTCTCATATTGAGCCAGGATGCGTGCTCATCGCCAATGAGAAACTTGGTGGTGTATTTCATCAGACTGTGGTTTTGGTCATTGAGCACAGTGACGTTACTGGCTCAACTGGAATCATCATAAATAGGTAAATAAAATTGTCGATTTTACAAGTCATGGAACATTCACGTCCGACAGACTCTCACTTCACTACATTCTAATCACTTGACTGCGACATTTCTGATCTGGATTATATGCAGGCCTATGGAGGGAAATCTCAACAAAATTGCGAGCGAAACACAGTCAAATTTGGACCTTTCTTTAAAACTAGCGTTCAACTCGTCACCTGTGACCTACGGTGGTCCCGTAATGCAGGAAGAATATTCTATTCTACATGGATATGGAGAAGTTGAAGGCTCAAAGAAAGTCGCGCCTGGTGTCTTTGTTGGAGGTTCGGAG
Organism: Chaetoceros muelleri; assembly: GCA_019693545.1. Taxonomy (NCBI): domain Eukaryota; phylum Bacillariophyta; class Thalassiosirophyceae; order Chaetocerotales; family Chaetocerotaceae; genus Chaetoceros; species Chaetoceros muelleri. The sequence continues at coordinate 17,883 of JAAMXU010003882.1, forward strand.
CAACTCATGTTCGAAGTTCGCAAGCATTACATGAGTCCCGATCAAGCTTTGTTTGTCAAAGGTCATTCTGCGTGGGTGCCCAATCAGCTTTCGCGCGAAGTATCAAAAGGAGTATGGTACCCGGCAAGCGTCTCCAGTGATTTTATTCTACGATATGCAGGAGCTCCGGTATCGGATGATGACAACCCAAGTGACTTGTGGGCTGATATTTTGACTTGCATGGGTGGAAAGTTCCAAGAAGTTGCCAAACAATATAGCAAGAAAGGTGATAGGCGCATGATGCCCTAAACCTTTTTGTTTGGCTTCTACCCATTCTGGCAAATGATTGATTATTGGTAGAAATAAGAAAATGTATTACAAGGTTCATAAAAGATAACAATGAGAAAAAATGACGGAAAGGTTGTTATAATTTGTCTAAATATTGTTATAAATTCGGGTTAGATTTCTATGTTCAATAGCCATGTGAGAAGTAGTTAATTAATAATGTTTGTCAGTTTTAGTCCCTAATGTCACTGGAACCTTCGTCTGGCTGCGGCATGGCATCTGATTGACCTATACGGCCGCCACCATCAGGCCAGAAGCATGCGTATCCTAATTGAGATAGACCAGCTGGTCTCTGAGATCTCCCGTTAAGCAGTTGGGTCATATTGTTCAAAGTTGTCTGTGATGAGCCTTGAGAAACGAAATGCTGGACACGTTCATTGATCTTATAAAATAGTTTGAAGGGTTCAATTGGTGCTACGGCATTCACTGCAGTTTTCATAGCCTTTAGTAAAGGAAGAAAAGATAAGTTAGCTTGAGTCCCTCCTTGCATCTTTCAAGTGGTATTCATTGTTGCACTTACCCATTGTGGTATACCACCACCAGGATTGGCATGAGCCAAGATTGCTACCCTTGTTTTATTGGGGTCTGCAGGATCTCTTGATATGACTACCGATACGAAAAATGGAAAGAAATCGAAAGTTAGTTTCATAGCAACAGATGATCGTGCCGATCCAATACGATAAAAGAGTATTACCGAGTCTTTACTTACAATTGGCACCTCTCAAAGAGTACGCACGGCAAACCTGATCTTCATTATCGTCTGAATTTCCTGGAGCATCTTCGTGCTCACAAGCTTGACTCACAACAATTTGAGTTCCATCTCGTCTCCATCGATGATGACAATAGGTCACAAAATCTCGAGGCTGATTTGTATAGTGTGGGTGTGCGCAAAGATGAAGAGTTTGCAAGGAGTCCATGGACATTAAAACAAAGGCGAAATAGAAAAAGCAAACAAACAAACAATACACACTATCTTACCTTGATGAACAAAATCTGAGGACATTGGCTCCAGCATATCTTTCCATGAGGTGATATATTTTCCAGATCACGATGAGCCACCACTAAGTCATTGTACTCTCTCATATGCTTTTCTTGCGCTAAATAATCACAAACATCTTCAATCTGAGCATCAATCGTGGTAAACACTTTGATGCAAGGGTATTCTTGGTCGTCGTCGTCGTCATCATTAATTTTGGCGTGTTTTCCTCTAGAATCTTTCATCCACTTTTTCATTTTGAAATAAAAGGTGATTGTGAATTATTGTTAATAAATCGGTTACAGCACTGTATCATATCATAACATGCAAAAGACTTACCTTCAGGTAACAAGTTGTTTGGCCTCTATCATTAAATTTCTTTCGGACCATTTTATGACATTTGATCTCTTTCCACCCATGCTCTTCGCCCTCCTCAAACAGCAATCTATGAGCCCATTTTTCTACGGCATGACCAACACGTTCGAATTCACTTTGTCGAGCAATTCGTTCGATCAAGCTTTTTTTATGATGTTTGGATTCTTCATGAATGGGGTAATCGTACTCTTCTTCAGTTTCGGGTATTTCAGTTGGAACTTGATCCGCATAGTTACGTGATGATAACTCTTTTTGACGCCTCAGCTCCTCCTTCATGTATTGCATCTCTTCTCTGAGTGCGTATATGTCTTCTCTCATTTCACGGAGTTCGAGCAGAGTTTCACCCATAATATCCACCAAAGTCTTTGAAGACTGTGACTCCTTCTTACCACGTTGATTTGGAAAGATTAATCTTTCATTAGGACCATTTGATTCAGGTCTGTCATCGCTCAAGTTACTAGGAGCATTGCCTGTTTCATCTCCATCATTACTTGTTTTTGTTGGAAAGAAAACATCATCTCGAATTCCGTAATAGAAGCCACTGTTGTTCTGCCTCCTTTTCTTCTTGGAAGATGTCAACACTGCATCCTCACTATTATCATTTCGATGACTGCAATGAACTGTGGATTGAAATGTATTTGTGCAACAGGGAACGTGTGCTATCAAGTCTGTAAAGCAGTTCAATGATTGGGAAATTTTGACTCTAGACTCTTTGCGAAATGTCCCAAGGATATGCGCACCTTTTTTGCCAAGAGCAGAAAGATCCGACATGTTTGGGCCCCATGAACCTAACTGTCCTATACGCTTATCCCTTCTTTTATCGTTGTGTTGTTCGTAATTATTTTCAATGTACCCTCCTGGCGAAGATATCGAGTACACACTGATGACAATGGTCGACATAATGAGTCCTCGAGAGACTAATATCATTCTTTGTGTTGAATTCAATGTTGACCAGTATCTAGGGCGAATCAGTGACGATAAAAAATACATGTAGTAAGTAGATAGTATTAGGATTGATATCAATATAAACACTAAACACACAGAAAATTTTCAGATCGTGCCACTATCGTGCTCCTTTCCTGATGGAAATGGTGCTCCAATCTGGATAAAAATGATGTCACAACATCATGTACAAGTGTGTAATACTTCAACGTGGTACAGTACACATCGTACTGTAAAAAAAACGAAACCTGCTGCGACCTGTGGGACACATCTGCGACGATGGCATCCATCATCATCAAGATGGCAAGAAAAAGATGGGGGGGTATTCTACAACATACAGTAGACTGGTACCGTTTGTCCAGCCCGCAAGCTACATTATTAGGAATGGCTAATAGCTACTGTACGTACTCTCTGGAGAGAGAAAAGAATGTAATATGTAATATGGGTACTTATACTTCCTTTGAGAACTAATTAATTCAATCAAGGATGGCATTTCTAACTAAGGCAATACAGATTAATTAATTATTAATAGCAATTATATCTCGTAGAATAGAGATATGATAGAAAACAAGAAGTGGGGCATGCATTCTGGGGTACTTTCATTATTGCATCATGAACAGCTCTTTGCTGTGCGTGTAGACAATCGTAGCACTATCTCGCAGTATGCACGATCTGTCTGAGCATTTACAAAAGTTACTTAATAATTTGATAATTTTGAATGAAGGGGTCGCTTACGATTGTTGCTTACTGCTTGACAGAAAGAAAGAAGAAAACATAACATTTATAAATCTAAATGTACGCTGCCTCACATCACTGATTGATGGGGAAAATATCCAAGAGATCCTCAAATCCTGGCTTCATTACAACATCAGCACCTGATTCTTTCATTGCGATCGACAGGCTGCAAGTGTCGTGTTCTTTGCCTTCAGCAATAGCTTTCTCTACATTTTCTGGTGTGGCAACCCCCACACCTCTACACCCAGATGATATTGCCGAACGAATGTCATCTGGAGTATCACCTACCATAATCACATGCTTCCCTGGAGTCTGACCGAGTAACTCCAACGCTCTCAGGATTGGAAATGGGTCTGGCTTGGGTGGGCCATCCTCCATGCAAACACAACAATCAAATAAGTCATCAAGATTATGCAACTTCAAAAATTTTTCACAGTCCTGTCGAGGCCTTCCAGTGACGATTGCCATGGAATTTTTTCCACATCTTCTCCTTAATTCCTTTAGTGTTTCATAAGCTGGAATAAGCGTTTCCAATTCGCATAGACCAGGCTTGTCACCATCTCCTTGGTAGTATTTTTCAAAGGTGTCAACGACTTGTTCGTAAGTAACGTCTTTCACACCATTTGGGTCGCTTTTTATTAGGTCATAACTGAGTTTCCAATCATTGTTACATCCTCCCCTCGCTTTCCATAGTGCGACAGTTTCGAATGTGACTGATGTAGCGCCGTATTCGTGGCATGTTGCAAGGATAGATGCTCGGTAGGATTTCGATACCTCCGCAAGAACACCGTCCATGTCAAGGAGAAGCACTTGTCCAGGTGGGAAATTTGTCATGACGAGGAGTATAATTTTCAGTTGCGTCGATGAACAAGTGTGTATTCGCTGCTGCTAATGGTATTTACAATTTGCGTGTCGCTTGTGGGTATTAATATTACTGTGTAACAGTAGTTTTCTGTCCCAACCCCACCCAATCAATTGAGTAGAGAGATGGCCAATGCAAAATAGAAATATGTGGGGGCAATAAGATTCCCTCGAAACCAACACGGATTGTTTGAATCGCGCGCGAATCGACGTCATGTCGCCACGTTGACCAGTTGTACCTCATCCTACCTCATCAGACTGCAGTCCACCACGTCGGGGGGCAATGCAAACTATGGAGCCAATGACCAATGATTTTTGCACACTTTAGAAAAAGGGCGAAAAAAGTGGAACAAAAACGAATCTCAAGAACACAATACTCGTGTGTTCATTTTTACATTTTATTTCAGAACTTCAATCGAATCATTCTTAAAAAAGGGATAGGGATACAGAAGTAATATTACTTCACTGAAGAAGCAAACAGAAAAAGATACCATGTGCATTGACTTAAAGAATAAGGAAAATCGCAGTAGGAACGGTCCTGAACTACCTCCCCTCTATTTTCAAAATACTGGTTCCGTTTTCTCTAAACTTTGTCCAGAGATGGAATCCCATATTTTATCCTATCTCAATTGGGGAGACTATGCAACGCTTGCCGCCGTGCATTCTTCATTCGCCGGCATTGTGAGCGACGCCGCTGCACAATGTGATGATGCGAAATGGACTTTGGCTCAATCCTTTCTTCAAGGAAAGAATGGCCTAGAAAAAAATGCCGCGATGGCAATAAAGTATCTAGAAGAACTTGCTGGAGTCCAAATATTTATAGAAGCCTTTGACCCAACATATGTAGAAGTAACTCCTACTTTTACAGAAGATACGCATTATGACATAGCATCTATGAGGCAATTAGGAAAATGTTATTTGGAAGGCAATGGCGTTTCTCCAGACCCTACTCTTGGCCTAGCCTGGCTTCAGCAAGCTTATTTACATGGGGACTTGGACTCTGCTCATGAAACTGCAGTCATTTACGAATATGGAAAGTACGGTGTAGAAGTTGATATTTATCTAGCTGCAAAGTGGTTCCATGGGGCCGCCAAAGCTGGTAATGTCGAATCCATGGCAGAGTACGCAATGTGTCTGGAACTAGGATGCGGTGTGGAGCAATCGGATGAAGAAGCATTGGAATGGTACAGAAAAGCAGCGGAATTAGGTCATGCGACCAGTAACTACAGTGTTGGTGAATGGTTCGAATGCGCGAGAGGTGGCCTACCGCAGAGTGATACGGAAGCCGTTTTGTGGTATTTCAAAGCTGCCTCCATGGGTGATGAAGATTCTAAACTTGCGCTCAAAAGATTGAGTGATATTGCAAGAATAGTCGTGCCTGGATGGGCAGCTGCCTTAAATGTTTAATGCGTGGGGAACACGCTAGTAAAGAAATTTTTAGTTGTACAATTTGAATATTCAATACACAATGCAAATGTATCGTTTGAATCTACAATGTAAAAGTACTGGATGAAACAAGGATATGTCCCGATGCGACGATATACATGTGGTGTATTGATTGTATTCTTGATTGGGATTATGATGCCTCATGTTCGTACGATAGACAAAGCATGCCCGCAATGGTGACCATGGAGGATGCAATCCACTTCCAGATTCTACCACAGCCTCTCACTTCTCGAAAGAAGAAGATTCCCCATAAACCGCTAGCGAGCATTGACGTCTGCACCAAGGAATAACCTACTCCTTGACCTAATGAGGTGATGGCCAAAATACTGCAGAAATTTCCCAAACTGTACAGGAGCCCTGATAAAAATCCTGCAAGCCACATTTCCCTTAAATGAAAGGAAGGTAAGGCATTGTAAGCTTTTACGGTGTCATAATCCAATAGATGAAGATTGTACAAGTAGCGTAGGAACCAAATTAGAATTGTAACAATCATGGATCCACAGGAATAGCTGATGAGATAACCTGCGCCAACAAAACCTTGTTTTCTTTATTTGTGACAAACAGCAAGAGTAAGAAAGAATCAAGATATGCCGTGAGTCAGTCATAGCATTCTCATAAAAATGACAAATCATAGACAGTTCCATAGTGTACTTCTTTTGGATGGATAATTTTCACACAGTCAGTTTATTCTCTCTTGTACGACGTACCTTGCATAATGAAGTGGAATCATATTGTTTCCACCCCAGGCACCATTGAGGATGGCAGCCAGAATTCCTAATTGCCTTTTGGACAGTTTTATGTTTCCTCCAAAAAGCAAATGCTCATCTTCTTTTTGATCGGGATGATTTCGGGTAGATGGTACTTTCAATGATTGATTTACATGATCATCCATCTTTTTACGTCTTGTAATCACCGCACCTTTTGGAACAGTATTGAAATCGTTTTCAGCAGCTCCGGGTGTACTTGTGGTTGTCATTTCTATACTATTATTTGCACTTAACTCAGCATCGTGTGCGTGTGATCCTTCCTTCTCACTCAAACTCGAAGGTTGAGACAGTAAGGGCAGCATCGTGTCATCGCTATCTTTTTTCGTTGGGGCGGAATAAATACTCATACCAATCAATCCAACAATGAGGACCATAGCTGATCCAATGGCACCGGATATCGTCTTGACCTTTTCGTGAAACACAAACACTCCCCAACAGAAGGAAGTAATGACCATAATGGAAGCCCATGTACCTACGCTAATGGCAAGCCCCGCATTTCGTATGCCGTAAATACCAGCAGTACCACCCGGTACCCAGAACAAGCCACTGACTATCCCCAAAGGCGTAAATTTGAATGATTCTCCCAGGGGTATAATCAGCCAACATGTAAGAAAGCATACTATGGATTTATAACTCTATTGTTGATTCGCCAATGAAGAAATCAAAAATCGTAGACGAGAGGATATAAAATTATACGATGACAATGGTGAGAGACAGACTCAACTCCTCAAAAGCGAGCGTGTAGTAAATGTTTGCTAGTACACACCACACACACTACCAAGTGCAGTACAGACCATCCGGGTAACGAATCCAAATTAAAATGCCAATTGAATTATCTCGCCACGCGTCATTTCGTCAAGCAAGCAAGGAAGCAAACAAACAAACAATGCAGATCAGCGCAATTGGTAGTTCCGCCTTACCTGTAGAACCAACGGGTCGACGTCAGCATTGGAAATAAGTTTAATGGGTACACCAAAGGAGCCAATGCATAGGGCTCCAATAATCCCACTTGTCCATCCACTCAATTCTGAGTATTGACCCAGCATCACTCTATATTTTAGATTTCCTCAGAGATGTGTTCGTCTTTGTTTGCTGATATCCTCTTGAGATATATATAATATATAGGATTGTAGCGTACTGTAATACTACAGTACTGTAATAATGCAACATTCAAACTTTTCAAAAAGTACGATTAGAGTCAGTACAGCGTACAGTACAACAGTGCAGTGTAGTTATGTAGTATAGTATGCAGCGTAGACTCACATCATCTCTTTTTCTCTCTGTCTCTTTCTCTCTTTTTGTTTTGTCCCTCCCCCTCTGCTCGGTTCCACGTGGTGAAGGGGGGGGTTACATCATGGTCCCCCCACATTCGAAAAATATAATGTGATCAAATTTGTGTTCCACTCGTGCTTTCATGGGGTGAAACAGAGAGAGAGAGAGATCTCCTTGGAACTCTATCATCTGTCACAGGTCGCTTCTTCTTTTGGGACACACAATATAAAAAATTGATCATTCGACATTTAATGGTCGATTGTTACATTCACAAAAACAATTCTAATTCTGCAGCTGGTACTACTATTCTTAGAGGGACAACTAAGTAACCTCACACTGCTACCAAGCATTTTTTAATCGCCGGCACGCATTGATGATCGTGTCAAAGAATATCAAACGCCGTTTACTAGTTGACGCAAGAGGTAAAGGGATGTGCAGTCGAATATTTCAAATATCGCTACTGGTATCATTACTTCTCTTTTGTTCCGATTGCGTAGCATTCCAAAACATAAATGATCCTCGAAAAGGAAAAATAGATGATGTAACCTGTCACATTGAAGAACTCGAAGAGGCAAATGATTCACAGCTCTTTACAATTTTGCATGATTTGAAGCAGACAGAGTTTTTTCGAAATTTTGCAGTGGATTTGAGTGCCACGTGCCCTTTATCCTGGAACAAACATTCTGTTCAAGAAGAAACAAAAGCAAGGGATCAGAATCAATATTCCGCTAGTACTAGTCAGGCTCGGCAAAGTTCTTTCTTTACTTCGAATAGTCCTTTTGGCGGTGGAAGTGGGATTGGTAATACTGGTGGACATGGCGGTGATGGTTCATGCGCAGGTGGTTTAGAGGATATGGATCCTAATCAGGAAGAATCGGCTTGTCATGTAGAGCTCGGGGAAGATGAAAGCAAGAGCAGTGATTTCAAGGTGGAGACGATAATGCAAACCAATGCAGGGGAACCCGACTTTGAATGTGATGGAGGTGTAATGTCCCAAGAGGTAGATGAAGATGCTCCACCACTCTGTGAATTGACCGAGACAGAAATGACGGAATATTACAATGCAAATGAATCCAAGACGCCTCTGAAAGATCTTCTCTCCTCTGCTTTGAATTCTCTCAATAAAAAGATGCGGTGGGATTCTCCTTCACAAGAAGAAACTTTTATGTGGTCGAAAAAGACGGATCCTGTCATTCTATCGACTTCAACCGAAGAAGCTTGTGATGATGAGGCGGTGAAAGGACGACTGCCAGATACATTTTGGTTGGATATGTGCGCACACATCAAAGAGGGAGACGGTATGAAAATAGTAGATCTTACCTTGAATCCCGAGAGAAATACAGGTTACAATGGAACTCACATATGGAGAGCCATCTACGAAGAAAATTGCATTGATTTGGATGGATCCGTAAACCAGCCCATGTGTTATGAGGAGCGTGTCATGTACCGCCTGTTGTCCGGTCTGCATGCTTCCACGACTTTGAGCATTTCAAAGAACTACTATCCTCCAAATAAAAGAAAGGGTAGGACTCATTGGGAACCGAATGCTGTCTATTTTTATGAAAAATTTGGGGATCATCCGGAATATATTCGAAATATGCATTTTGCATACGTCGTACTACTTCGAGCATTGAAGAAAGCTTATCCTGTTTTGAGCAAGTACGAGATTCGTACGGGGAACATTGTGGACGATGAAACTGCCATGGTTTTATTGCGACGTTTATTGGATTCTTCCATTCTCAAGTCTTGCAGTCAAGTCTTTGCAGCATTTGATGAGTCACTCATGTTCCGTCAAAATCATAACAACTCTTCGTTACACGATACTCTGAAAGAATCCATGGATAAATTCCCACTCAATACGCAAAAAGAAGTTGTGACACTGCAACAGAATTTCAAAGGAGTATTCCACAATATCAGCAGTATTCTTGACTGTGTTCAATGCCAACAGTGCAAGCTTCATGGGAAAATGGCTATGCTTGGATATGGCACAGCATTAAAGATACTCTTTATGACAAATGATGAGCTCATCGCGAGTTCATTAAGTAGGAATGAAATAGTGGCTTTCATAAATACCATCGCAAAAATGTCGGAAGCAATGAAGGATGTTAGAGAGCTGACAGATCTCTACTGGTCTCAACATATACCATCATCATCTGTCCCGACGCTTACGTCTAGTGATCTCGCTGATGGTAGTATCACGCCATTGGATGCTGCTATAGGTGCAACTGCTGCTCTAGCAAAGTCAGGTGTGATTGATACAAATAGGGAGGCTGAGCTTGTTAGGCTTGCTCTTGACGGAGATGAGGCTCTTCTTGTCATAGCCAAGCATTATTCTTCTGATCTTGAGAAATTTCTCATGTTTACGGAAGGTCTAGGTTCACCAACTGAGCCAGATGCCATAGTTGTTGGTACTGGACTTGCTGGTCTTGCTGCCTCACTTCATATCTTGGACAGGGGTGGCAGCGTTTTGATTATTGAAAAAGAGCACAGACTAGGTGGTAACTCAAATAAAGCCTCTTCTGGAATTAATGCCTGCTGTCCGAATAATAGTACGAATGATGATTATCTTGAAAATTTCATCGCGGACACCACAAAGTCTGCAGGGGCAGCAGCTCGGCCGGAATTGATTCGAACATTAGTTAGCAACAGTGCAGAGGCGGTCAGATGGCTCAAAGAGCGTGTAGGAGTAGACCTCTCATTACTGGCTCAACTTGGAGGGCATAGAAGCAAGCGCACGCATCGTCCAAAAAATGGCATGGTGGGTGCGGAAGTTATTTATGGGATGCAAAAGGCTGTCAAGGAATATGAAAAGACGGGCCGAGTTCAAATTCTTACTGATACAAAGGTGGTTGGGTTAGTTAAAGATGATCAAGGGAATATTAAAGGTGTTTCAGTGGAGTACCTCTCTAAAGACAGAGATAACGGTTCAAGGGAGATCCTTTCCCAGAATGTGATTTTGGCCACTGGTGGATTTGCAGCCGACAGAACGATTGGGTCATACCTATCGAAATATAGACCTGAATTACTCAAAATGCCTGCCACTGCTGGTCCCTTTTCTACTGGAGATGGTATTGGGCTTGCGACTGCTGTGGGAGCAGGGCTGATTGATATGGAAAAGATTCAAATACATCCGACTGGATGGGTAGATCCCAAAGATCCTACAAATCCCAACAAAATTTTGGCAGCTGAGTTAATGCGTGGCGTAGGTGGTATTTTGATAAACAGTCGTGGCGAGAGGTAAGTTTGGAACACTTTTGCTACTGCATACCTTGTATCTTACTTGAAATCTTGCTTAAATAATGTTTCGTTACCTGTTATATCGTAGATTCTGCAATGAGCTAGGTACAAGATCATATGTTACAGACATGATGCTTTCTCATGACTCCTACTACGCCGAGCATAAGCAATGGAACAAAGACAATGAAATACCATCCTTTTCCCTAATTTTGTCGTCGTCTGCAGCTTCTGATGGTAAGAAGCACGTTGATCATTACGTTCACAAAGGCCTGCTCACCAAGCTAGATGGCATTCAGGCCCTGTCCGATTGGGTGGGTATAAACGTAACGGTTCTTCGAGAATCATTGATGCAATATATTGCAGATGCAGCAGCGGGGTTAGATAAATGGGGAAAGACTTCTTTCCAAGGATTACCCAACAAAGATCTTGATAATGAAGTTTTCTTTGCGGGAACTGTAACACCTGTTCTTCACTATTGCATGGGTGGTATCACGATTGACACGGAAGGCAATGTATTAGATGAGAACAAAAGACCGATACCTGGCCTGCATGCCGCTGGTGAAGTGACCGGTGGAGTTCACGGTGATAATAGACTGGGCGGAAATTCTCTGCTAGAATGTACAGTCTTTGGGACAATTGTTGGGAAGAAAATTCCTATTCGTGCAAGAACAGGGATCACGCAGAAGACGCTAAACGAAAATGTCAAGACAAAACCAAAAACTCTCAATGAAATCAAGGATGATGTCTTGAGTCAACATTCATCAAAAGATGATTGTTGGGTAGCAATACATGGCTATGTTTACGATCTAACAGACTTTGCGGAAGAGCACCCAGCTGGATCCGAATCAATCTACAACTTGTGTGGCACAGATGGAACTGGCGCCTTCCAAGCTGTTCACAATACAAATATGCTGAGTGACTTCGAAGACGATAAAGTTGGAAGGTATGGCCCATCAGTGACACAGACAATAGGTATATACGAATAAAAATTAGTGTGCGCTTTTTTATCATCCTACTCAGCATAAATTGGTCATGTTATTTATTTGATACCTGGTATGGCACTCCTGAGAATGTGATGTGCTATCTTTTTTCCCCTCTACCACTAGCTAGAGAGTAATATATGTGTTAGTTACTTCTCTCTAGCTAGAGAGAGAGTCTCTAACTCAAAACTATGTATCACAAACTAATCGCTTTAACATTCGTTCGTCGTTCACTCTTCTAAAAAACGTTTTCGGTTAACCTGTCTGTCTACATAACATAATACCCGGGTATCTCTTGTGGCCATGTGGGACAGAAGAGTGACAAAAGTCAAAACTAACGTAATACAGTACCCGGTACTTGTAGTAGGAAAGTAATAGGCAATAGACTCTATTATTTGATCGATCTAACGTGACACAATATACCGCCTTGATTGAGGTGCCGATGACAGATGGCGTCTACTCGTATTTCAACCTTCCTAGTCCCTTTATCTTGTCTTACTGACAAATATGGAGCCAGTGTCCTTCATAGTGTGGGCCGCTCCTTATTTAGTAGCACCCCCACTAGGAATAATGAGGTCACCATGCAATCCACAAAAGTTCTGTACAAAGCTAACTCGGCAAAGGCGGTTTTCCCCAGAAGTCTACTGGCGTTCACAACTATGCATACAGGCTATTGGTCGTGGTACCTCTTGGACTTCATGCCGGCGCTTAAAGAATCTGCTCTGGACCCTGCTTCCGTTGATTTCACAGTCGGGTATCTTGGACTCGGACTTTCGGTATTCATGTCTTTTGGTTCCATGCTCTATCCCAAGTCTCTTGTCAGTGAAATATCTAGAAACGATTCAGATGGAACTTTAGAAGTGAAAACATTTACCTTGCCATTCGTGTTAACCTCCAAATCCACGAAATATCAAATTGGTGATTTAGTTTTCGATTCTCCAAATGACGTCACCAAGATTTTGACCCTTCACAATGGGAAAATAAGTGGATATCATGGCCATCTTGCGCTCCATGCTGAAGGAAAATTCAATAACTTACTGCTTAACATCAAGGAAAATTCCGAGGAGGAAATTGTAGACAATCAAACTCTACTTAAGTGCCTTACGCCCGGACAGACAAAAAGCATATTAGTAGAGAAAGTGAGCAAAGCAAAGGTTGATACAGAGAAAGAGAAGTCTCTAAAGATCAAAAAGAAAAGGGGTACACTGCTAAGGCGTAAACTGAAATAAGAATAAAAGGAATTTTATTAAATTATCATGCTCTAATCAATTTGGATCTCTCTTAGCTTCAAAATTTCAGCACGCGATACAAATCTTTTTCTGGTAGGGATAATGCCGGATTCTGTGTCGTAGGGAATGCGATCATAGGAGGAAGGGTTGAGGGGATCGATCTTCAATTGAGATATCTCTGCCAGCTTTTGAAGTAAATAATCACGTTCCCTCCTCAGTTCCGGTGTCAAGTTGTCATTATCCATATTTTCAAATAGATTGGGTACAACATTGACTTTCGTGGGGCCTTTGTCCACCTCTTCTTCCCTATGAATAGTAAAGTCCTTTGATATATTTTTTTCATTGTCAGAGTTGTCATCGATTTCATCCAAACCATCGTCAGACCAACCATCTTCATCCTCATCATACAAAACTTCATGGGTATCTTTTAATCTATTTGTGCCTGTTAATCCTTTTGAATCACCAAAGCCCTCTCTCACAGCCACGGATGGAGGTTTCAAAACTCCAACATCACCATTGGTAGCAATCTGTATCGGTTGATGCACTGATGGTGGTGGCGGTGGTGGAACTTGACCTATATCCGGTGTAGATGCCACCTTTGCAAGTCGTGAGAAACCTGACATTAGCAAACCACCAATGATAGGCTTGGGTTTATCCACTCCATGAGAAGAAGGGGCTGGTGGACACGAAGGTGGAGGCGGGGGCGGGGGAACATTCTTTTGGAGGGTGAGATTTGGTCTATTCTTCGGCAAGGTGTTTTCACCATTCTGCTTGTTTTCATCTTGTAGTCTAGGGTCGCTGTTGTCCTCGGATTCATTCAAATCATTTTCTGCGTTTAATATTTCATCTGCACTTGGTAAGATCAAGTGCTGTTTAATCAGATTCAATTTACTAGACACATTCACAACGCCATCGATTTCAAGCAAGGCTGATTTCAAACCTGCAGCAGTTTGCGTTGACATGATTGATTCCAAAAAGTTATCACGTAACTTGTAGCTATTGGATGAAACCCATTCTCTCTCAATCGTATCCAAATTGTTTACATCTATAGCTTCCGATGCTAACTGAATTTTATGCTCATCAAGAACAACATCGACGAGTGGTTGAATAGAATCGATGTGATAATTGACAAATGGAGAACAAGGTTCAGGAGAAAATTGAATAATGAGTCTGAACTTTGCAAGGTCTAGCTTTGTATTTTGTTGGGATGGCATACCACCACTGGGAATACTAATTGTCATGGCACAATCTACTTGAAGATGTCTCGAACTTCTCATATCCAATACAAGCCTACATTTCGTAGCAACTGCATTGGCTAGGAATTGAATGCGAATCATTTTGTCGGGTCCCGTAATGATAGGAAAGACATCTGCAAGTATTGCTTGATTAGCAGATCTAAGAAGCATATCATCCACGAGATTATCGACTGGGTTTTCAGCAAAGTGTTGTCGAATCTCAGTTGGTTCCGTCAGAATCAATTCATCGCTCAAAATAATTTGGTAATCCATTCGAGGAACTTCAACATCTAATGTGTATTCTCTCAGATTTTCCCGTTGGTGAAAATAACGACACAGTTTGAGTGCAAACTCTGCATTGTTGCATTCTTCATTCAATATCTCGTTTAGCGATTTGACAAGTGCTGGACTATGGAGATCCTCAATGTATGAAATAAGTTTTTCTTTTGCGATATTCAAATGCGGTTCAGGGAATGTGTCTTGGAGAAACGTTGGTGCATTCTCCGCCTCGTCGATGTCATCTTCCCATTCCCAGCCTTCTTGACCGCCTTGAGTGGCGTCGTCGTCGTTTCTTGCCGTTACATTCGGTGATGCTTTGAGATGCTTGTCATTGGAAACTCCGTCGTCGGTGATTGCGTTCTTCTCATCCGATAAGCCATCTTCGACGTCGATGTCGTCGTCGTCCCATCCGTCTCTAATGTGATCCATTATAGTGTTTTCTTTTTACTATTTGTTTGCAGCGACAACTTGATTCTTCAACATTGTAGAACGTTGTTGCACTCTCTCTAAACACTGTGTGTAATAAGAGAGTACCTACTACATACCCGGGGGTACCTGGGGTACTGTACGTAGTAGCATTCACAACTTGCTTTGGTGCTCAATACGGGGCAGCTGCGCCGTTGTGTGACCGTTTACGTGCGAACACTGATCTGTGATCTCTCTCTCTCGACGTGGAGCAACACAAAAATGAATGCAAAAACAATGCAAAAAAAGGCAACAGAAAGAGAAAATTAGAAAAAATGTTACTGATTTTTTATCAAAAAACTAATTTACTACCAATGAAATATACCGTATACAATGATTGCACGCCCGGAATATAATAAAATGATTGCGCATCAAAAACTGTCAGTCATTTAACAACAAATCATCCAAATCCCCATCATCCCCCCAGTCTGTTTCCTCTTCCAAAGAAGAAGGAGTAATGAGAGACACTCCGTTAGAGGGAGGGTTTGAATCATTCTGCTTGGCGGTAGTAGTGGACGGCAATACCACCTTGACATTAGACACAATTCGATCTTGTTGCTTCTTTTGAAAATCGCTCTTTATCTTTGGAATGGATGAAAGTCCCATGGATGCAAAAATATCATCTTGATCTGTGTTACTACTTGGTAAAGGTGTGGTGGTTCTTGGAGCAGTTGGTTTGTTCTTGGTTTTGGTCATGGACAAGGATGTTATCACTGGAACTTGTCCATTTTGAAATTGTTCGGCTAATAACTCTTCCACTGTAGGGGTTCTAGTACTGGTAGTAGATTTACTTTTTTCCTTCTGATTTGTGTTTGCGACTGAGGTGGGTGGTGGTTGTGTGTAGGTTGAGGTTTCTTCTTTCTCTATCTGCTTTTGTTGTTGTTGCTGATGCTGCTGCTGCTGCTGCTCCTCTTCCTCTTCCAAATCACTGGGATGATCATCCCAAGAATCATTGGCTTTGACTGATACCATACGAGGATGCAATTCTATGTGTTGAGTCAGTCCAGTCCTATACATAGTTGTTGATACACTGTAAATAACAAACAAACAAACAAACAATCGCCTCTAGTCACTCACTCACCTTTGCCAATCAAACTTTGGTTGCGAGATATACCTTGATATTCCTCCTTTTCTTTACTCATGACAATATCATGAGATTTTATTGAAACACTGCAGGTACTACTACTTCGTCTCTTTACCGATGACATGGTGGACGACCTGCTGGAATGATTGGTTGGAAACGTATTTTGACTATTGGAACTACCACCACTACCAGTACCAGTAGAGACGACACTCAAAGCCCTACTACTACTACTATTACTGCCTTCTCGAGACAAATGGTGGTAGAGGTTGGTGGAAGATGTAACGATCCTCCCCATTTCCAAATCTTGACCAGCTCTTGCATCTTCCTCCCAATCCCAATCATCTTCTCTCGAAATCCATGAATGTTCCTTGGTCCTATCGAAACAAACCATGTGTGTGCAAGTGTATATAAATATATATATAAATATTTGAGACATGTCAATTCTCATTCATCCACATACAGTACAGTTCGACAAAATATCCTTTTATGGGGAAACCAACGAAAAGAAACTTACGCATGATCCATCCCAGTATTCAATGATAAAAAGTTGAAAGTTTTGTTCTCATAATCGCCAACATTACCACCACCACCACCACCACCATCAGGATCATCATTGTCATCATCAGGATCTTGACTACCCACAATCCATCTTCCTGCATATTGTCGACGACGATCCAATATTTTTTTCAAAATTATACACAATCCAAATGCAATACACAAAAGGGGTAACACTATTGAAACAAAACCCTTGTTGTTGTTGTTGTTGTTCTTGCTGCTGCTGCTGTTGTTGTTGTTGCTGCTACTGCTGTCTTTGTTGTTTTCATTTTCCTGTTCATGTTTCTTTGTTCCTTGATTCGTTTCTTCTTCACTTGAATTTGGTTGCGGTTGTGGTTGTACATTAGACTCATCCTGATTCTCCTGCTGCTGCTGCTGTTGCTGCTGCTGCTGCGAGGTAGAATTCGGCAAACCTTTTTCCTCCTTCTTCTCCTTCTCTTTTTGTTGTTTCTCATCTGTTGGTTCATTTGTCACTTGTTGTTGCAAAGGTTCCTTTTCATCTTGTCCTTGTTCCGTTAGCAATCGCGGGTGTGGTTTCAATTGGATGCCAGCATTATTTGAATGAAAAGAATTCGTGAGATCTCCATCGCCAGTTGCAATTGTTGAAAGCTTTGAGGTACAAATAATGAGGAGGATGAAAAGGATGGATGAATGCATGGATGGATGGATGGATGGATGGATGGATGGATGGATGGATGGATGGATGGATGGATGAAGGTGCGAGTGAATCCCAACTGAACTCGAATAGATCAAATGAAAAGATTCAGATTGTTAGAAAGGTTGGGTTGGTGTACGATACGTATGCATCAAAGGAACGTCGTCCTTTGAGAGAGACACTTATTTCAGTGGTACTAACGTGTACAATATATATATAGTATATATAAATAATAATTATGTGAGAAGGAGAGGATGGTGTTTGACTACCGGTACACTGTTTGATGATGGCGCTGTCTTGTACTGTACTGTAGCCTGTACCCAGTAGTACACGAGCGAGGAGGGTACGTACGGTATTATGATGGTGACATGTACACAGTATTTGTAGTTTGAAGGGTGGCAATTGGCAGTTACTGTGTGTATTGTAGATTGTATGTAGCTCTCTGGCAATGGTCATCTCTCTCGGTTGGTCACACTTTACACAGAGAGAGAGTCTAACTAAAATACGCACAAACTCTCTACTCTTGATATAACTGCAGAGATTGCAACCAACAAACAGCCAACAGTTTCTTTAACACTTTCAATTTCTACTCTGTCTACTCCTTGACAACCAAATTCTCTGCAACTGCAAAATACGTATCATGAGTACCTTCACATCATTGGCAAACATTACAAGACGCATGACACAGCTGTCGGTCCGTACTGTCGATAAACACAACAAGGCATTGTTGGAAACTGCAGTACATCGTCCCATGGTCACGTCCACGAAGACGACGAAGCCGATGACGACGATGACAAACCAGTCATTCTTATCTTGCTCCATGTCCATGACATCATTTCCAAAATCAATTGCCAACGTCAGTCGGTCCTTTACATCGTCATCAGTTTTGGCAAAAGAGAATGTACCACCAGAGACTTCGGAATCAGACAAACAGTGGAACAACTGGCAACAGTCCCTTCTTAATAACTTCTTGGATAATGATTCATCTTCCAACGCCCTCACCAAGAAACGAGGTGGGAAGACATTGCGTAAAAAACGAGCAGTGATCGATGAAGTCTCTCGTTCCTCCTCCTCCTCCCAAGAACGTCTTATTGAAGCTGGACCTGGACAGTTTCCTCCTTTGCGCTATTCGGATGAAGAAACGGAGAGGCTTTTGAAAGAGGCCTATGAAAACATTCCAGTTCGAACGGGAAAGAGGGGAACGAGAAGTTTCAAGAGGCAAAAGGTAAGATTTATAAAGATTAGAAAGGCAAGGAGTATCAAGAAGATGGAAAAGGTGAGGCATCACTTTGATCGAATGGAAAAGAGAAGTGCCAAAGTGAAGGGTATTCAGAAAATGAAGGAGATTGCCGTGGAGAATCGAGAGGAAGATAGATTGTATCAGGAGAGTGTGTTGAAGAAATGGGCGGAAATGAATGGTGTTGCAATCAAGAGCAGTAATAGTAGTAGTAGCAGTAGTAGCAGTATTGCAATGTAGGATGAGTGACAACAAGATACTACTGTCATGGTATTAAAAGAAACCAAAAATAAAAAAAATTGAAATAAACAATGTTACACGTTATCTGTAGGCAATACCATAATGACGTCTTCATCATCGTCGTCGTCGTCATCATCATCATTATGACTATTAGACAACAATGAATCCTTCACGTCATTCCGAATAGGACGGTCTGTCACTTTTGTCCTTTGTCGGAGAGTGGATATGTTGCCATTGTTTTTCCTGACAGACGGTGCAGAGGATGAAGACGACGACGACGAAGAAGAAGAAGAGGAGGATTCTTCTTCATCGCTCACCAATTCATTGTATTTTTGGATGGTTTTGGAGATGTGATCCCAATCACTTCGTAAAAGTACAAAGGCAAGAACCAATCCTGTTGTAGAGTAACCAATGACCACTGCTGCAACAAGAGCATCCAGTGCAAATTTGAAATGAATGCAAAACAATGCAGCCAATGGAATTGTTACACAAAAGCTCATAATGGCAGAGATGGTTGTGGCCAGTTTGTATCTACCCTGAGCTCCCACCAGCGACCAAGATACCATTCCAAAAATCATGAGGATGTTTCCTATTCCTACCAAGGGTATCATGGAATTCAACATTTGCTGAAGTGTCAAATCTTTGGTAAACCATGTTGGGAGATCTTCTCCGCAGATGAAGAATACAGAGGTGATGAAGATGGCTAAAACGGATGAAAGAAAGAGAGACTTCCATGCAGATTTACGAGCCTGTTCCACATTGCCTCTTCCCAAGTGGAAAGCCAAACGAATTGATCCAGCTTCTGAAAGACCTTCAGTGGCCGATTCGAATAGATCCCATATTGATTCAAGGACTCCCCATGCAGCAACTTTAGAACACACAAGACACATATGAGAAAAAACATCATCAAATATATGGACAAATGCATGCACAACTCAACAAAACAGGAAAATCTATTCTTACCTTCCGCAGGACCTAGAGCAGCAGCAAAAAATGTAAGTGCCTCCCATTCCCCGTATTCCAATAGCGATCCGAACGAAAGGGGAATAGCAGTCAGTAACACATACTTCACAGCGGGTATGTTCTGTTGATTCGAATGATGGGTCGATGAGATGGAAGTTTCAATCAAATACGCCATGCACTTGAAATTTTATTTGATAAACAACGTACGTACCTTCAGTGCAAATGTTTTCACCATACCATTCCAAAATGGATCTAACCATCCAGTAATAACTGCAATCACTGTGAACACCACAAAGCAAAAAACAGCGACACTTAACGAAGTAACTCCGACCCAAAAGAGACTGAACTTATCAATGGTTGACAGAAGCACCCACAAGATGATGCAGTCCAAGGCACC
>JAAMXU010003906.1:0-11433 GCA_019693545.1 Chaetoceros muelleri
TATTGACTTGCCCTTCCAATTTATTCAGATTTTTCATGTCATTCTTACGGCTGCTATGTCGAAAAGTCATTTCAAAAATATCAAAAGTAGCCTCAGAAAAATGGACTCCAAGAATCTTCTAACATTGCCAAGGATACTGACAATTGTATCTGCAGCAGATGATCTTACTAACCACCCGTCACTCTTTTCTAAGAAGGCGATAAACATCAAAAGAGCAAGAAAGGTTTACCATTCTATGTTGTTATTGAGCATGTTGGAGGGATATGCAACTCATGGTCCTTTTCCAACCTACCCTGAACACTTCTGCTACAGGATTCCGTATACAAACCAATTGTCGAAGGACTTAAAAACTTACGACACTGTTTATAAGTCAAAAATTGCCGAAGATAAAAAACCAGGTGCATATGTTTTGAACAAATTCGAGCAAATTTATTATCATGACAAAGAAAAAAATGTTAGATCAGACGACGAAGATGAAGTAGATGAAGAGGAGGAAAAAGAAGAAGAAGAAGAGAATGAAGAGGAAGAAGACGAAGAAGGTAGACCTCGAAAGAAAAAAGAACAAGAAATGCCATTGCCAAAAGAGTGGCTATGTTCTACTGACATATTTTTTGACTACTACAAGGAATACATTAGGCTCATCACATCCACCAAGTGGTTTCAAAAAGGCAACAAGCTCCTCGCGCCATTCTTAAAGCACTTGTCAAGAACTACCAAACTGTCAACACAAGATTTGGAACTACCAGAGGATGTAAAAATTCAAATCAGGGGTGCCAACTCGAGGATTATCCCGTTTAGCTTCAATGCAGTTATTTCCACTTTGTTTGATAAATTTCCTGATGAGTTACAAGACGACATATTAATGGATGCTTGTGTTTGGAGGATTGATGACATGACCATGTTAAATAAACACTTTGGCTTCAATAAATCTGCAACCAAAACTGATGACACTGAAGGTGTCACAGTGAACTTCGCATATCCTGCATGCCAAAATATGGACGAATTCAAGGACTTATCTGTACTAGAGTACGAGCTTCCGTCTACAAAACAAAGCAGAAAAAAGGAAATCGCCAAAACCTATTTTTTCTTGGACATGAGTGGTCATAGAGGATTTAAATGGTGTAATGCTAAAAAATTCCTCGAACAGTTACATGACCCAGAGTACAAGGCAACCTTTGACTACACAAAATGCAAGGATTTTAAATCATTCCGGATGATGACATATCTTCACTACAACTTGCCCGGTACGTCCCAACGTAAACAGGCTTCATTGGCTACAGCATACATGTCCATTGATATTGCCACAAATGTTAGAAAAGTTCCCTTCGAAAGTGCAAGGTCAATCTTAGAAGACCTAAATATTGATAAGGCACTTATATTTGATCCTTACAATGAATAATCCTCAATTAATATTTCGACATACCACAGTTAACATATAAATACTTTATTACAACATTTTGCATCTGTCTCAATCATTATTAATCAATCAAAACACGACTTTTTTCGAACATCGAAAATAACCGTGTATTCCTTAATAATCATACCAGTTATGCATTGTCATCAATCGTCAAAACATACCATAAAACCATTAAAAACCTACATAAACATGACTTTTTTTGAACTTCGAAAAAAATCGTGTATTGATTAGTAATAGTTCAGAACACGACTTTTTTCGAAGTTCGAAAAAAACCGTGTAACTTCTTATTCCACCTATCACACCATACAAATGACAACTAATAACGCTACTGTTTTCAACGTTTAACATTGTTGACCAACAAAATTGTTTAATATTCGCAGAGCGTCCAAACTATCATGCCAGGTCCTCCGGTTCTACAAGACCCCCCATGCCCGTTTTCCTCGAAAACTACAAGGTTTTATAATGACACAGAGTTATTTTGCATTTC
This sequence comes from Chaetoceros muelleri, assembly GCA_019693545.1. Classification (NCBI taxonomy): domain Eukaryota; phylum Bacillariophyta; class Thalassiosirophyceae; order Chaetocerotales; family Chaetocerotaceae; genus Chaetoceros; species Chaetoceros muelleri. The sequence continues at coordinate 1,905 of JAAMXU010003906.1, forward strand.
AGACTCAATACAATCTGTTGACTCTCACAGATCTTTGATCATATCACTGACTTTATTTCCAACACTTTTTGCCCCCCTCTGCTTTAACAATTCCCAAAGTGCATCATCTTTAATGAATAAAAAACTCTCTCTCAGAATTTGTTGACTGGAGCCAAATCAAAAGCTGCTTTTGACCTACTTTCACTCATTTTTGAACTGGAATATGTTGAAGCAGAATAAACATTACACAATTTACAAGTTGAGTCGTCTTTCTCTTTTCATTTGCTGCAACAGCTGCAACAGCTACGAGAATTTGCTTTGCCCTTTGATCTCCATTGATAACATTATTATTTTCAACATATTCTATCAGCCATAGCAATGCATGAGTCGTGTCATCATCAGCTGGTGTAAAGTCTTCAAGGAAACTTTGAAGAGGTTTCATGGAACTACAGTTTTCACCTTCATCATGACCATCTGAGATATCTCTTTCTGTTCTTAATAGGACTTTTTCATAGTTGTCACCATATCTATATTGTGCAACTGACTTCAAGGACTCACTGTATCTAAAATATGGAGAAGCAGCTATGAAACAGCCATGTGCCTGGGATGATGTAAGGCTAAACTTTCAAAGATAATGCCAGTCTGCCATTCCTAAAAACTGTGTAAGAACGTGTTCAAATAATTATCTGAGTAGTTGACTTGATCACACTGACCTTGTTTTAGAGTAGTAATAGGATGAATCTTCTCCAATAGATGAGTTTCTAACATAGGTAAATCCTCATGTTCAAGATCATGCATAAGCAGATCAGTACCCACATCTTCTGCACAGGATACAAAAAACATTTCTTTTAAAATCCAAGGATTTTCAATATACTTCAAAACCAGATTTTGATTGAATGGAGACTTGATACTGCAGTGCTAACTGCTTCAGATCCATTACGAAATGCAGTAGCCCACACCTTTTCCCTAATCCAATGGTAGCTTGTTTCATGTCGAGTATCTGGGCTCCTTTGGAATCAATATGTGTCCTCTTATCTGATTGTTTGATCTTTTGATTGAATATGAAAGGCCAACCCTGAGATAATTGCTTGGTAGTTCCTACAACATTTGCTCCATTTGCAACAAGGAACTCAAAATCTACTGATGGTAAATTGTATCCACGATCAGAGTGAACATTCACATTTCTCAAGTCAATACTACCATAACTTCCTAACATCTATCCAAACATTCTTTTGTAGCATTTCTTTGTACTTTTATTGACATGCTCAAATGTGCATGCAGTAGGAATGTTCAATCCACTTTATACTGCTGTATGCAAAATCATTCCAATGCAATTATCCTTTACATGCCTTGTAATTTTTATTCCAAATGTGTCTGACATTCATCTTACTATTGTATTATACCACACTTTATTATCATCAACAGCTATTGATATCTATCCTGTTCACTCAGCAATCGAAACATTCCTGAGTTCTTTATTGACAACATATTTCAGAGTCTCCCATAGACTTTCACTACATTAACTCATTCCTATTTCACAGCCCAGTTTCTGATTTTTATAAGCTATACTCTTCCATATTCTATTGTTCCCTTTGTTCAGATATCAACATATGTAGAGGATATTCTGTATGCGACCTGGATTAAAAATGAATTCATGAACTTAGCATATTGCCAACTATCAAGACCTGCCGCATCTCTTGCTTATTACTCGACCAATATTACTTGCAAGACCTATGAAGTGCAGTATGATTAGCTCCAGAGTTATATCATCAGCATTGTCTTTGGAAAGTATGTCTAACACACATTATTTTATCTCTCTTGCCTCATCAAGTGCCATTTCCCAGTTCTTTTCCAGTGATCCATTGATGCTGAATTTTGTTTGCAATACACTCGGGTCCCCAGTAGTAGCCCAATTTTCTGTGAGTGGTGACGTAATTTCTTCAATATCATCTGATGGATGCATGTATTTTGCTTATTCTCTGAATTCAGATAAATCCAATTCATTATCAAATATATCATTATGAAAGCAATATAAATCAGCCTGGAGGAAGCCATCAGCACAATCAACAGAAACTTCAACAAGCCAGTCATCGTCAAGAAAACATCCATGCCCAGTTTCTTCATTTGGCTCGTCCAATCCCTCAGTTGCACACAAATTCATGTTGGATCTAGTATCTCAAGTTGGAGGATGATAGCAACAAAGCAACGGTTGAGTTTTAATTTATTGTTAGTCCTGATGTGGGTGAGTTGATAAATAGTCGGGAGTTGCATGGGAGAGAAGCAAGTTACAGTTGCTCGGGCCTTCATGGAAACCACAGCAGAGCCCTAAATAATAGAATCAAATAATTTATTATTTGTCAAATTTTAGCCAAGGATCATATGTGTAATAGAGTATTTCTACTGTATTCATGACAAATGTAAATGTGTTAACATTTATTGAGTTTGCACATTGCATTTCTTGGCGTCATTTGGTGCCAGTCTGTGATGGGCAAATCGATTTTTTGAGAACAACACAGTGAATGTGATTTGTTCACAAGAGAGAGAGTGTGTAAGTCATTGGAAATATTTTTTGTCCTTGGGCAAGGACAAAGGGGCGGTTACATACTTGGCCAAGTACGGAAATCTCTACATGGATATATCATGCTGCCGTGATCCCCTTTCAAGTCCCCACATGGCCAATGCCGTCATCAGCAGTCAGCAGGAATAGCCATTCACCATCACAAGATATAACAATATACTATTCAAAGTTTCTAATCCTAAAAAGTTTTATGTTGTGGACAACAATCTGGCCCAAGTTCCCACCCGCTGGTTAGAAGGTAACCTGTCTCACTACCTATTTGTTTCACAAATGATGTTGTAACTCTGTTAGTAGTAAACAAGTAACTCTATTACTCTACCAGTCAGTAGAGCATGTAGATTTAAAAACAATATAGAAAATGACATTATTTTATTTATCATAGTCTGTCATATAAATAACATCAAAGAATTTCTATGATAAATGTTTGGCTTGCGTTCCTCTTGCACACTGATCAAAGGTAGAGATGATCAAACACACTTAAGGAGGTCATCAACAAACAAATCAGCACATCTCACATAATGATGATTTTTAGCACAAAATTGCAGATGAGAACAACTGCTCATATTTACTCACCTTGCAAATGAATCAAAATTACAATAGTCATGATTATGTTTTGCTTTGTTCTCAATTATTGAGTTGTTGAATGCATTGCTTGTTGTGATGGCTGATGGTTGACAGCTGTATGTGGGCATTGTGCTGTGAGAAGAGAGATTTCATTTCATGGCTACATAGCATTCTACTTATGAAATATACCACAGAAAATGGGTACAACTTTGTTCCTCTTTTTGTTTGTATCCACACATTAAAACTTTACGTAGCTGGTGAGCAGTACAATTGTAAGGTGTGTTGTATCAATCTATTTCAAAAAAAGGAACAAAAGTGTACCCTCTCTATGTAGAAATTGCTGTAGAGTGTACCTAAAGTTGTACTAAGTACATACAGCACAAATAGCATTGGTCATTATTTTTCTGAAAGGGGCCTTTCAAGGTACACTAGATAGGAATTTGGCTTTTGGGGTGTGACTCAGGACCTTCCCTGAGTCATGAAAGATTACTAGGCTATGTTCAGCATTGTTCAACAAGAGTGAACTTGGTATCTTTGAAGGCAGTAGCTTTGTCAGTATGATTTATACAAGTGCTAAAAAGCAGAAGTGATAAGTTCAAAGGGTATAGTTCAATTTTGTTGTGAAAAACGTGTATTAATAAATATGCCAGGTTTGCTCATTAAACAATATGTAGAAACATGTAAGAATGAAATGGAGGGATGAAAAATACAACAAATCCAAATAATGACTAAATTTCAAAGATTTGTTGCTCCTCCTGCCAATAACAGAATGCAAAGTAAACAAAGAAGTCTTACAGCAACATTCCAATGATATTGTTGTCCTTCTGATGGTCTTTCACTTGGAATCTCAGTACTAGGTGCTAGACTTACACTTGGATTTGTACTAGGATTCACACTGGGGTGTTTGCTAGGGGTTGGAGTAGGAGCAACACTGGGGATCATACTAGGTTTCTCACTGGGACTTTTTGTTGGAATTTTGCTGGTGCTAGGTAACATTGTTGGCTTTGAAGTTGGAGATGATGACAAAGATGGGGACACAGAAGGGGAGAAACTTGGCTTGGTAGTATCAGTGGGTGACAATGATTGTGATGGTGGTGAGCTTGGCATTGCAGACGTCGAAGGAGATGAACTGGGCCCTAATGTTGGGGAAAAAGTTGGCAATGATGATGGAGATTCACTTGGTGATGCAGGCTTAAGAAGAACAAAAATTCAATGTTAGTTTCTTCTATGGATATGTTGGGTGATGACATGCTTGTCAGTACTCACCAATTCATAACGAATAATGCCACGGAACTGGTTGCTGTTCCAAATACTGGGAGAAATTTGACCATTTTCGAAGGTCAGTTTCATTGTATTAACAGTTATTTCATCATTTGAGGCTGAAGATGAAGTCCAGTTGTATTTGAATGAACCTCCTTTGTTGAATTTGAAGTAAAAACCATGTGTTCTTCCAGCAGTCAATTTGTAAGGATCAGCTAAATTCATTCTACTTCGTGCATGTCCATCATAAAGTATAACCCAATCTAATGAATCCTCACTATAACTTCCAGCTTTGGCCCAAATTTGAAGTTTAACTTGAGGGTCATTGACAAATACACCAATTTCAAAAACTTCCAAATCCTTTTTTGGTATAATATTGAACTTCATTCCAAAAATCTCTTCAACTGGATAATAGGATGTGCTGCCAGTGGCAGTTATCAGTGATCCACATGTTTCTGTTGTGCAATACTTGGTAGGAGCATTTGTTGGTGCCATAGAAGGTGAAGTTGATACTGAAGGCGCTGCTGATGGAGTACGGCCTAAGTCTTGCTACAATAATCCCATGCAGAAACATATTTAGAACAGAGACATACTACATAAAACAAAATAATCAAGAACCTTACCTCAAAGTATTTCACAGTTCCATATAAACCAAATGATGAGGAAGTAAGAATTGATCCATCACTAGTAGTTGGGACCAACTGCAAAATATTGATATCATTATTTGATGTTTGGATCCTGCTATAGTAATTGAAAGCAAAGGCTCCACTAATATCAAAAAGAATGTAAAATGCCCTTGTTTCACCTGTTGAAATTTCTAAATGTTCTCTCAACATCATATTTTCACTAGCTGTGCCACTGTACACTTGAATCCAACCATCAAAAAGAAAAACATTTGATTTACCATGGCTACCTGGCTTTGTCCATATTTGAACCTGTACATCATTGCGAATCAAATAAATTCCCAGTGTATGAATCATCAAATCCTTGCTGGATGATATATCAAATAATGCACCAAAGGCTTCATCTCTATAGAATCTAATGTTTGTGCTGCCATCATATGTTGTAAGTTCCCTTGCATAATTAAAATTGGAAGAGTGACAGTATCCAGATGGATGACCTATCCATGACTCATCAAATAGGCATTTATCCAATGTGAAATCATTATTATCATCACAATCTGAATCCTGGGAACAAGAATTTGGACGAGTTCTAAAGTTTGCCACAATACTTTTAACATCATTCAAATGGCGGACATTATTGGATGTCTCTGTTCCAATTGGAGTGCCTTCATGCAAAAGATTAGGAGAGGAGAATCTTAATATTGCAGGACATCTATTATAGCTTGAAGTTGATCCAGGGCAGACAGAACTATATTGACAGTCTTTAGCCATAATTGTACGCCACTTGGCATGAGGATCACGATAACCATAGTTGTAGTTATCTAGATCAGACTCACAAGTTGCACTTGCTGCACGATCTGTTTTGCATCCCTAAAATAGGCACAAAACAACAAAATAAATATGTAAGATACATAATTCTTTGAATAAAAGCGATCATATATCACAAAAAGGCTAAGTTCTCACCATAAGAGATCCCAATTGTTCTAAGAGCCAGTTCCCCCCAGATGCAAATTTCCTGTTCATGACAAAAAATGCAGCACGAGGATAAGGTTTTGATGAGTATACTAACTGCATACTACTGGATACATAACTTCCCTCATTCATAAAAATAACAATATCAGCACCAAATCTGTTCCTGTTTTTCACTGCATTGTTATTGTCGTTCCTGATATATTCAAGACCACTTGCAAATGGCCCATCAAAGAGCTCATCTCTATAAGAATATACCAGATCAAAAGACAGATTAGTTACCCCTGATTGGGTGAATACAGTGTTGATTTCAGACATAATCAGTCCAATAAAGCTGTCCATGACAGCCTTGGTTGCATCTGTGACCTCACAGTTAATATCTAGACCTGAAGCAGCACACTCAGCTAAAGGAGTCCAAATAATCATAAGATCAATAGTTAAAGGAATATCAGCCATGATTGTTTTCCTTTTTGCCCCTTCTAATGACATGTGCATTGTTGTTCCACTGGTATGAAAAGAAGAGTTTATTGGCATTGGTGTTTGAGAGACATCCTGGAGATCATTTGTAAAGAAGCTTTTATGGGCGACAATTTGATTATTAGTCCCCTTGAGATGATGCTTGAAATGAGTCACTGATCTATCATGAAAATCTAGCATGGATGCAAAGAAAATGCCTTGTTTTGAAATGTAAAAATTGAATGTAGAGCCATCTCTGGCTTCACCATGCCACGAAAAGAAGGTTATCATATTTTCTTCTTTCCCCTGATGATTGAAGATAGTGCTATCTGTGCTATTATTTTCACCATTACTATAAACAGCAATGGGGAAAAATACTAGCTTCTTAGTAGTCTGATTTGATATGGTTTGATCACGATTATTCCTATCAAGAAAAACAAAAGTGGATGATATAACAACCTCAAATGGTTGGGTGACATTCTTATTTGCAGTAATGCAATTTGTGCCAGAAAGCTCTGCAATAAGTTTTTGGTCTTTGCCATTATTGTATTCCTCGTCCAAATCTACTATACTACTTCTGAGATCATTCTTTCGATGACGTCTACCAGTACCAGCACTGACAGCAGTATCATACTTAGGAGATGGCAAAAGCACTAGCTTAGGTGCGCATATTCTGTGTCCTGTTCTTGGCTTTATGTAGTTTTAATTATAAAAAAAAAATGAACAAAATGACAAAGATTAACATATTGACAGTGGTTCTTACATCACCACACAACAAAAGGCTGCCGTCCCGCTCCGCCCTACTAATCAATCTGGACTCACCTCGTATTCTTTATCACGATTTTGTTTCGTAGCACCCACAGCAAGAACTGCTGAGAACAGCACACCTGCAGGCAAGAGTGTTGAAAAGACAAAGGCATTGAGAAACATGATGATGACGTTTAGGATCAGCAATAATGTTTTGTTTGTCTTGGCATTCCCTTCTTCTGCACTGCTGAGCAATTTAACCTCTTGTGCGCCTCAACCCTTTTTCTTTTTAGGGAGGAGTTCTTTTTTCATGTGACTGAAAGAACCCTTTTCGTGAAGGTGATTGTCGGGTTCGGATTCTTCTTCTCTACACTTCTTGAAGTCCTACTAATCCAGAGTAGCTCTCTCTCTACTGTAGAATCGGGGGGGGGGGGGTTGTTGGTTGTTTCGGACACACCAAGTGGCATGAAAGAAAGTGCTTGTAACAGCTGGCAACAAGATGACTACCCAGATTGAATGGATCAAGATGGTTCCTCGTTGAGTGGATGCTGCACGGAAACAAGAAACAAGATAAAAGAAGTAATTTCGAGAGAAGACAGGCCGTAACGGGAAACAATGCAAGGAAAATAAGCAAAAGCAACTGCTGGGCATCATCAAAATTAGCAGAATGGACAATTGAAGGCAAAGAAGAAGAAGGGGACCACTGAGTGAACAACTTGTTACACCAGAAGGATACGAGATGCAAGAAAGCAATGACAATATATTGATATATGTAAATGGGAATAAATAAGCAAAGTGAAAGAAAGGGAATCTTCTGTACGGAAATGATGCGTGACAACGATTTCGGGCCTGACGACTGCGGCGGGGCACCTAGAGATTGGTTTTGGGTATTATGTAGATCGAAGGAGGAACGCTAAACTCAATATCAGGCCAGTGATGGACTTGTTCATAGAAATGAATATTTTCGAAGGTGTAGGTAGGCATTTGGACTTCAAAGAACTTTACACTGAATCCGATGTCCTCTTTTCAAGTTTAAGGTGTGCAAAGGAAGCTTACCGGTTCTAAATCAAAATACATCACCTCAAACAGGAAAGACAAAAACAAAACATGAATAAATCTCTATCATTGTTGGCGATCGAATACTTCCCGTTCATACGGATGATACTGAGAAAGACAGTTCCGAATGTCCACCCCTCTATAAAATCCATAACTCCTCAAATTTGATCAACGGGATAATGGACAATGAAGACAGGAGCTGAAGTGGAAGAATCAAGGATAACATAGTATTAACAATGCTCAATTCGAATTATTTTCTGGTCCGTTGAGAAACGTTCAAAAATTAAAGTTATTGGATTCATTCCTCCTATGCTTGGCTGCACTTCTAGACAGCGATGGCTTCGTCGCCCGTATGTTAGTAGGAGAAACATCCATCGCGAAATGGGATATACGGTACGACCCTCCCATGTCACCTCCTTCATCATCCAAGGATGGTGCAAAGTGCGAAGTACGATATGATCCACCAATACTCCTAGGACCTGGCACATCAGAAACGATTGCTGCTTTACTCATCGTCTCAAAGGGTGCTGCAGTTGGAAATAAATAGGACCTCGCACTAATCAACTGATGGAAGTGCAACACTTCCATCTCCTCATTTACGTCTATGCCATCAAGTGTTACCCAACCCACAAACGGATCTTCCATCAATTGCACACTTTGGAAAAGTGCTGTCAGAACTAAAGGAGTCAGGATCGCAAACAAGACGCCCATCGTCAACGAATCCAAATCGAAGGCTACTTGTGCAAAGGCTGATGAATAAAAAGCTGGCACTAGAAGAGTAAAGATTCTACCAAAAGAACGCAGTGCTTGAGGCGTTCGATACATCTTGATCATGCGCAGATTCTCAATCGCTTCTCCAATAAAGCGTTCGTATTGGCGTAGACGGGATATTTCGGCCGGCGAAAGACCCAACATTTTTATTTTTTCGGTGAGAATGGATAACTTGACGATCCTCTTTGTGTAAAGTGAATCTAGAAGCCGGTAAGCTACTTCAACAATATTCGCTGCCTTGTGCCTACCGCTCTTCAGCATACGGTGGTAAGACCTTGAGCTGGTAGGTAACGTCAGAAAGCGACTAAGTTCGTCTCCAATGCCAATCAATTGCTCCAGAACCTGGTCTCCATGATCCAGCCACTGATCAGGATTCATCGCCTTTTCTCTACCCTTTCCGGAATCCCAATCCCAAAACACATGGGCTTGATAGATCTGGAAGCAGAGAGATCGTATCCTACTTATGTCATACAAAGCTCTCTCGCGACGACGAAATGCTAACGTTATTGTAACTGTTAGAGGCGTA
>JAAMXU010003911.1:0-15784 GCA_019693545.1 Chaetoceros muelleri
AGATTGGAGAACGATTACTGCTCGCAAACAAAAACAAGTAATCAAAGATAACCTCAGAGAAAATAAAGTCGGATCGACCATCAATACTCTGTTGGTGATAAAGTCTACTTGCGACCGACAGGCATCCAGTGCAAGTTAGAAATGCAGAAAAAAGGACCGTATCGCATCACGCATGTATTTGCAAACGGTACTGTTCGACTCCAGATTGGAGCTACTAACGATAAAGTTGATATTCGAAGAATAGAACCAGCTTTTGAATAAGAATTGCATCTTACTTCCAATCTGTCATAGAACACCACAGATTTGGGGGGGCAATGACATAGATGCGCTACGACAATAAATATGTGTAGGTAGTTTTATACTATTTAGCAGTTAACCTGCCGGTTAACTGTCACACGCTTATTGTACGTAGTAATCAATAGTAGTATCTTTTTTTATTAGCTACGGTGATCGTCCGTTAGACATCACGTATCTAATCTTTTTTAATCTACAACACACCTAAGTTATATAATTTCCTTTTTAATTGAATTAACTTCAATTAATCTTCTTTCTTTTAATCCGTTTACTTTCCCTTTTCCACAACCGAGAGTTGACCGTGGCAGAGATGGTGAAGAATCTCCGATTCACCATGCTCACCCCGAGTCATGTCGCGACAGGATTGCAGCCATTCCAGTTCCCTGAAGAAGCACTGGATGGCTCCATGAATGCCCAAGCCATGTATGAGGTCCTGTATGCTGGTACGAGTGCGCCGCCCATGGCTGATCTATCTATCGTCATGCAATCGAAGCTGGGCGCTCCCAAGGTACTCTACCAGGCGAGGCACCACCAGGTCCGCCGCATCTACATTACGTTCGTGGTGATGCTTGGTGAAGAGCATCGGCTATCCCGTGCATACAAACGATTCTACCATCGTTTCCTCAGCGCTGAAGCCGATCTACTACATCGTCACCAGCAAGGATTGCCTGGAGGCCAGGACCAGCTGCTCTTTCCCACCAAGATACTCAAGCGCAATGCCATCGATCTAAGTTACTGGTTTGAGCAGCAGGCACACACGCCTGCTGCACGAATGCCACCCAAGTTCGAGCAAGTATTCGATGACATCAAGCAAGAGCTTACCAACTGGGAGCCGCAGATGTCTCTCGGCTTTTTGAAGGAGTTGAAGTTGGACGGGATGCAAACACCTAGTCCGAGCGGCACACCAAGTGGATCACCCCCCGTTGCTCCACCTGTAATTCCTAAGGGAGGGACCCCTGCTGATGATGCCACTGCCAACAATCCACACTTCTTAGAGTCCACCTTCGGCCAATATAGAAGATTGACTAGTGTCAAGACCCGGGCGATCCGCAGGAAGATTTCGGATGGCGTCTTGCCGGCTTTACCCTTGTCTAAGGTGGATCAGCAGCCGATGTGCCTCGCCTGGCACACCAAGGGTCAGTGCAACATACGGCGTCCACGTGCCGCCGATCATGTCCTATATACCATCGGCGAACTGGAAAACTTGGTGGCATGGTGTACCACGCATTATCCCAAGGAATGACGGGTCGGCGGGAAGAGAATCAGATCGGATGATAGCGATGATGAACAAGATAGCGTAATTCCTAGTAAAAAGACGACTAACAAACCTTCTTGTGTCGATTTGTCTAGGACTACCAATCATAGTTTGAACCCGTTGCCATCCTCCACATCCAGCACTCTTCCAACGCCACCGACAACAACTCCCCCGTCAGCATCACAGAGCCCCGCTGCTGCCTCGCTTCCCTTGTCCGGATTACCCCAAGAATTAGGTAAGTGCATCGCCCGTGACGTCGCTCTGCTGAACAAGTTGGGTTGGAAACGTTTCGTGGCCGTAAGAAGACACCGAAAGGACCTTGCTGATATGCACATCAATCACCCTGCGAAGAGATTGTTGCTTAGTTACAAGAATCGGGGCGTGCCTGCAAAAGTCACAACTCCCCCTTGGAGCCCTGAACGAATCCGCCAAGCCATCGCGAGAGGCCCTCATCGCTCCTGCCGAGAATACACAGAGTTCCTCTCTGAGGAATTCGTGTCAATGATCCAGAAAGGTCAATGGACCATCCTCCCATTCAGTGCCGTGAAGGAATTTGTCAACTTGCGAATTAGCCCGCCGGGTGTGGTGCCGCAATGAGATAGAAGACCAAGGTGGATTGTCGACTACTCATTCTACGATGTGAATGAAGAGACATTGCCACTCGTGGCCGAAGGGTCCATGCAGTCCGGTCACGCACTTGGACGAATCCTTCGCCACATCATCCTTTCCGACCCTAAGCATGGACCAGTGTACCTCATCAAGATTGATATATCGGACGGATTCTATCGTATTGACATGAATCCCGACGACATACCACGTCTTGGAGGCGTGTTCCTAATCGAGGAAGGGCAAGAGCCGCTAATCGCTTTTCCGCTGGTTCTCCCCATGGGCTGAAAAATTCGCCTCCAGCATTCACAACTGCCACTGAGACAATTGTTGCCGACTTGGCAAATGGCTCCTTGAAGGCGGGACGAAGGGTTCCACCGCATCCCCTGGGTGAAAGAGCGGCGGTACTCGACAAGATCGAAGCATCGAGCAAAAATCCTGGTACCCCGACTCCACAGGAGGAGAGACGCACCTTGGCAGAATGGAACGGAGTTTCCTAATAAACGTCCATTTACCACCAATATCGTCTAGTATAGGTTGATTGTTGTTTGTTCAATTCGTTGGCGATCACCGAAGGATGAATTGAAGTACTGTTGTGGTGAACCTGAGAGCCACAATGTCGTCGCCTGATCATACTAAAACATCCTTGCACATCGCACCATGCCCGGCCAATGGTGGATGACATGACGACCATGTACCAGAGGAGATTCCAAATGTTCCACCCAAAATTCAGTCCTATGACATTGGCTAAAATAAGACGAAACAGACAAAAACAAACAAAAATAAGACAGAGACATATAAAGTAATGAATAACATTTCCTTTGATGTATTACTTATGCCCACAAGTCTCCAAGGAAGGAAATAAAGTTGTTTTAAAGTACATACAATTTTGGGAATAATGGAACAGGTTGCAACCAGTACACTTATGCCGTAGATGCTACAGGATGTTTTTTTCAGTCCTATGAATGTAGCAATTAAAGAAGTGCAGAAACAGGTGTTTCATGCAATTCACTGCACTGAACTAACCGAAATTGCATAACTAATTGCCTAGATTTATAAGTTTGTTCATATTTTGTTTGTTGGGATAATATTTTAATGATTTGAATCTATTTTGACAATCGTTTCATTTCTTAACCCTTGGCACTCGGCGTGTTGGCAGTAGTAGTTTTGTCATGCGCGCCACTGCGCATAGGACTGAAACCGTAGAATCAGAAGTTTCACCATGAAAAAACTGTACATACTATCTTTAACAAGCTATTTCTCTACAAAAACTTACTCATTTGAAACAAATCATAGATATTTCAAACTCTACATTGTCTAAAATTTTATGCGAATAGTCTTAAAAATTTGGTGAGATTCAGTTTTTGAATATAACATTACGTTGCTACTGCACACAAGATGAGAAACATTCCACAGAGCAAAAGGATTAATTATACGGTACTACCGTACTGGGTACGACGGGTAGGTACGTACTACCCCCCCCCTCCCCCCGTGCAGTGGTGGCCCGGGATAATAGTAGACAAGTAACGTCATGAGTAACGATTCTAAATCAATGAGCCATAACTCACAAAATGTGATAAAAGTGAAATTATAAACTTAACGGTTTTGTTATTTCTAATAAAAATGATTTTCAAAGAGCAAACAATTTACAAACAATTAGATGTTGGGAGTAGTAGACTCTGTAGATTGAATTTTGAAACAGAACATTTGTTGAGTTATTCGATAAAGTTTCTGAGAAATGGAAAGGAAAGAAATGAAGAAAGATAAACTTCCGACAATCAATGACATAGCAGCAATTGAAGAAACAACAAACAGTTGTTCATAGGCGGTTTGTTTTAGAGAAATAGAGTTGTGATAAGGTGACGTAGCTCCTATGTCACGACACCCATACTATCATAGCCGGGTGCCTACACAAGGATTATGAATCTCGCCAAAAGGCTTTCCCCTCCTGAGAGCAGTCCGGTTCCATCTAAAACCCTAAACTTTTCTGCACCTCTAAAGATCTCCTTTTTAGGGGAAAATTCCATCGATCTAGACTGCTGAAAAAAACGACTGCTGTTGTAGATTTCTAGATATTTCAATAACTTGTTTTGTACTGTACAATGGCGTAGCTATAATGTAATACTGTACACTGCATTCTGTTTGCAGCAAAAAATCTTTTCTCTGCACTTTGCACCATTGGCATTCCTTTCCATCTCACCTAAGTATCATTACACAACTGATCATCAATGCAACATGTCATCCTCTTCTACACCTAACAACAACCAGTTCATACCCATCAATCCAACTGATCTATCTGAATACCTCTCTTCTCCTTTACCAGCAGGTACAAATAGCAATTCTGCAACGAGAAGGACCCTACTATCTGATCTTAGTACCTCTTTCATTTCTTGCAATACTAGTCCTTCATTTACTACCAGTAATACACCTACCCCAAGAACACCATTGGATGCTGCTGGTAAGAATGTTTCTTCTTTCGTTAAAAGTACCAATAATCAATTAGCAACAATGTTTCCAGGGGTACAAGAAGAGAACAATGATAAGAAACCTGCAGCAACTGCTAGAAAGGGAGGACAAGAGAAAGGGGCTACTGCTTATTCAGCAGATGAGCATGTTGTACTTTTAACCATTATGATGAATGAAAAAGTATCATTCAATGTCAGTGAAAGCTCTCCTCTTTGGACATCCATTTACAAGCAAATGTGTACGGAATATTATGCTACAACTTCTCCAAGGCTTTCCTCTGCATTACATGGGCACTTTGTTGACTTATACAGCAGTGTCAAGCTAGGAATCCGGAATCTGTCATTGATGGACAAATCACAAGAATATCTGACCACATTTGTAAGAGGTGCTCCTTCAGTGGATGAATACATGGTACATCTATTGGCTTTGTTGACTTCTGATTCAAAGAAGTATAAGAAGTCAAAGAAGTGGTGGGGTCTCAACGTGGTGGAGTTGCTCCTGAAGAACCATCTGGATTACATTGCAGAGTTTGGAAGTGAGAAGCAAAGTGCAAGTTGGATAGCTGAAAAAGCAATTCAACATAAAAACAAGTTTGAAATGGACCAAAGGAATTGAGAGGCTGAATTGAATCATAAGAGAGCTGTGGAAGAGGAAGAACGTTGAGATGCATCAAAGCAGAGGAAAGCTGTCGCCAAGTCACCTGTTGAACTTGTTGCAGTATTTAAAAAACTTGTTGAAGCCCCTAAATCAAACAATGTGGATGAGAAGATAGCTTCCTTGCAAATGGAAGTGTCTACAAGGAAAACTCATATCATGAAGAAAATTGGGCAGAAAATGGAGACGAGCAATAGAGAATCCATTGAAGGATGAAATTGAAACCAAAAACAGGGAAATGAAGGATACACTAGCATCCATCTTGGACGTAGTAAGAGGGCTGGCTGAAACGAACAAATAACATTTGATTGAATACATATCCTTTAACACAGATTGATAACTTCATATTATTTTACTGTATTGACCTTCCACTGATTCAGATGCAGAGTATGATAAATTTTCAGTGTTCATGATGAAATTATGTAGTCTTCCTGCCGCATGAATGGCCAACATGAAAACTTCCTCAGAATGTGGTAACTTTCTTTTATTATTACCCAAAAGGGGAAACCAAGCACCGGGTCTTTGATAAGAGTTTTTGACTCCAGTTCTGACCTCACGCCATGCAATGATGAAAAGTTTTTTGGCTGTGGTGTCTGCCTTTAATGATAGCGAGGATGTGCTACAGTAAAGACGTGGTGATCTTGTAGGAGGGCTGATATGCACCAATAATTCTTGTTCTTGTTCTTGTTCTTGTTCTTGTTCTTGTTCTTGTTCTTGTTCTTGTTCTTGTTCTTGTTTGTGTTCTTGTTCTTGTTCTTGTTTGTGTTCTTGTTTGTGTTCTTGTTCTTGTTCTTGTTCTTGTTCTTGTTCTTGTTTTTGTTCTTGTTCTTGTTCTTGTTCTTGTTCTTGTTCTTGTTCTTGTTCTTGTTCTTGTTCTTGTTCTTGTTCTTGTTCTTGTTCTTGTTCTTGTTCTTGTTTGGTCGTTGATTGGATGGTCACTGCAGGTGTTGTTTTGTATCGTTTTAGGTATTGAGAGAAAAATGGTTGACGTGGGCAAAGTAACATTTCTAATTCAGAAAGGATTCTTTGGCCAGGCAGGTTGGGCGGGCTTATCTGGTTGTACTTGCCTCTTGGCTCTTGGTGGTGTATTAAGAGTATGGAGATCATGAATGGCTATGATCTTGGTAATTCATTGGTGGCCAATTTTTAAGTGGGGAGTTAATTATTGATGGGACAAGACCTGGTAAATTTCAAATGGTTCAATCATCAAAAGATGATAGTAGATTAGAAGACGGGGAAATGGTGCAAGTTTGTCCTTGCTGGTGGTGAATCAAAGTTGTGAATGTTAGGTTCTTTGGATGGAATTTATTGTCAGATTTGTATCTATGATTTAAAATTCAATAAAGATATCTGTTTATAAAAACCTTATCTGATATGAGTATATAACTTTTTTTCAATCAAGATACGGCTTCAGATAAATCTAGAAGAACCTGTTACGATCAATTAGCTATACTAATGCTTAGTTTGTGTTATCTGCAATTTTTACAATGTATGTATAAATCCTTTCGAGAATCCATTCTCATCCTCTTACTACTAGAGGCAGTAAACAAACTTATCCAAAAAAGCAATTCCAAAGTGTCTCTAGTTGTTACTGGATTATCTCACTCAGCACTGCTGCTGCTGTTGCCGACAACGAGGAGGAGTATAGTAGGAAAGACGCCGGTGCTGGCGAACAAGGTGACAATGACACTTGTTACACCTCACCAATTTGTTACTATCCATTGATCATTCATACAAGTAGATTATGGCATATCATATTTTATTCTATTGTATTTTCACTGAGTTCGAATAATGGGAAATATTTCAGTCGATTTCAAAAATTTGGAAAAATGACGAAGGTTTTTCAATCATCCAGTGATTTGTGTACGCTGTACGGATGATAAAAGAAAGATGCATGATCCTACGTGTGATCCCTACGCTCAAAAATTAGTTCTACATAAATGTTACAGTTCTGTGTAGCAAAAATTATTAGTCCTGGTATGCCAAACTGTAGCACTTAGCACTGGGGTAAAAAGGTGGGGGGTTACTGTAGCAAAACGTACATTATATGTCTTTTAGAGAGGCCTGTTGGCGCAAACGTAACTGTGATACTATCATACTATGCTTACGTATGTACGGTACATGCTGTTGCCGGTGAAATCCCCGAACAACAAGGAGCGAGAAGACAAGTGTGTGTGATCAACAACACCCTGCAAGGTTGTGACATAATAGGAGTACAATATTGTGCCTAACCAATCCACATTAACTTATTATTACTTCACCATGAAATTGTTTCCATTTCTCACAGGGTACACACTTTCCATGTTAGGTTTGGTTTCGACGGTGGCATTCTCTTTTACTTCTCCTCCACTTGTTCCGTCTCGAACTGTTCTAAAGCAAATCTACAATCGTCCACAACTTTCAAAAGGCCTTGGAGCGAGCAGCACCGATACGGAAAAGGCCTTCTCCGCATTTGCAGAATCGCTAGATGAAGATGAGATATTGAGTGATGACCAAAACAGTGACTATTCCGCGATGGGGTCTCGGGGGATAGGCAACGTGCCATGGCAAGAGAGTCTAGAATTGCTTTTGGATCCAGCGACACCCACGGCAAGAAGACAAATCCTCTTGAGTGATTTACTGAATGCAAATGCTGATATTAGGAAAGATGTTATGGATGCCATCCAAGAGAAAAAAGTAAGACAAGATATGATAAAATTCTTCAATGCATCTTATTTTCACGCAATGCTTGCATATGGCTGAATGTGAAACGATATGATACCAACCCCTTTTTTGTCGCTCTTGTCACTACTTGTTTCAGATTGACAATTTATTGACTCCCACGGGTAAAAAGTTGCGTGAGGGAACGCAAGCTGTTGCGCGCCAAATAACTACCGATATCCTTCCTAATATTGCCGCAGCGGCTTCGTCGAGAAATCCTCCTTCAGGATTGTTTCCAGAAGAGCTTCCAAATCTTGTCCCAAAGATTGGTATGACGATTTTGGATGCTTTTTCAAATCAGGCAAAGAAGCAACTGGAAATGTTTCAAGCTGACCTTGCAGATCCTCGTCGAATCCCTGAGCGTATTTCCAAGCAGACAGGTGAAATTGCGACGGAGGCGAAGAATGTATTTTTGGAAACACCGGAGGGTTTGGTTGGACCTAAATACACTGTCATCTTCCGGGGAGATGATTATGAAATTAGAGATTATGAGAGTTATACAGTAGCAAGCACTAGTATGTCTAAAATTGGAGAACCCTATTCGATGGATGATATTGCCAAGGGTGGTGCGGCATTCAATGCTCTGGCTGCGTATTTGTTTGGTGGCAACGATGAAGGAAAGGTTATGGACATGACGACTCCTGTGAGTACGACAAGTATCGGAGAGATGAGATTTTACCTCAAGGGAGATGGCGTATCAGATTTCCCGCAGCCATTGCTTCCGGAAGGGAAGTTCAATGAACAAGGGGCTGTGAAGTTGGTAGAAGTGCCCCCAGCTCGTTTGGCGGTCAAAAAATTCACTGGATTTGTGACGGAGGGAGAGGTAGCACGGCAGAAAGATGCATTGTTGTCGGCTTTGGCGTTGGATGGTGTAGAGGTAGATGCATCTCATGGGGCAGTGATTCCGCATATTATTTTGCAATACAATCCACCTTACACAATTCCCATTATTCGACGAAATGAGATCGCAATTCCGGTAGTCTCCCAAGAAGGGGGAAACTTAGAAAGTGAATGGCAAACAGACTCCAGTGTGAATGAGGAAATGGAGGAGATGCACGTATCACTGTGAACAAGATAGACTTGATGTATTTCTTCCTTGAATTTTAGGACGGTAGAAATCAATGTATTTTCACTGAAATAACGAATTAAAACAAAATAGGAAAACCATAGAATGATTAAGCAATAATATTAGGTATATTTCCATAGAAGAACAGTGTCTCAATCAGCACTCTCTACTAGAGAGCTGTCTTGAGAGTTGCAACTTTTAATACGGACCGAACCATTTATCACCTCCGTCATAGTAAGGATCTCTCTTTCTCCAGCCTGTTTCAAACACAACACCTGTACATTCAACGCCACAGTCTTGAATCAAAGTCTCTGTCCATGCAGCCATTCCACGCTTATTCTTGATTAATCCATGGTAGTGGAAGCGGAAGACAGTATCATTGATTTCCAATAAATCTGCACAGCTGCCCAAAATATCAAGAGCCGGTTGAATCTTGGACTTGACCTTCTCATCAATGTTTCCTTCCATAAGAGAACCAGTCAAAGTCCCTCTCTTCTTGAAGATTTCCGTTTTCGAATTATGATAGTCCACACTCTTACCCTTGGGCAACCACTCATTGTTTTTCGCTCTTGCCAATTCAACTGCCTTTTTCCGTGCTTGGAAAGGCGTGAGTTTGGCAAAATCAGTCTTATCCTCTTCTTTTGTGAAACGATTCTCCAATTCAGGTTTCTCGGGATAATTCATCCTTTCCGGATAACCATACCACTTTGACTTATGTCTAGGTACCTCCATATTGAGGTATGGGTCAATGTACGTATCAACGATTTTAAGAGATTTTCGGAATGCCTTGAAATCTGCATTGTACTCAATTTCCAAATCACCCTCGTGGAACATGGGAGTGACAACCGTATCATCCCTAGTCTCATCGTCAATTATATAAGAATCGGGAGGGTTGACAATTGTCCTCTCATCGATTGGATTGGAAGGTCCAAAGATAGGATCGTACATGAGTTCTACGCCTTCTTCATCCACGGGAATATAAGAAACATGCTCATATTTGGGATCCAGAATATTTGGATCGGCATCTCCATTTTCAATATCAAATTCGTATTCCAATCTCCCTTCTAGATCGGATTCATCCCATTTTCCAAGAGTTTCTGGATCAATTGCAGAAGGGTCATCGTCTTCTTCTAGTAAATCAAAGCGTTCTTCTTGGTATTGTTCGTAATACCAGTCGGGCATAGATCGAACCCCATCGTCAATCTCGTTGAGAATTTTTTGCGATTTTTTCTTATCACTAGTGCTTTCAATGGGTGATGCATACTTATTCTCCTTATCGTTTCCTGCAGCAAAGAGAACAGTGGGGGGGATGGGTTTGCTGGTACTTGTTTTCAATGTAAATGACGAGGACGTAGTAGAAGAGGGGGGTACAAAGGCAGAGACTGCTGCTACTGATGCTAATGGTGATCTATTCCATCTACTAGTACTGCAGTGCAAGAGTGATAGCAGTAGAGTGTATTTTTGGAGACCTCGTAACGAAGATGTCATTTCAAAAGTGGTATTTGCCATTATTGAATCAACAGTACTACAGTAACAAATGTGTCAGCAACAAAGAGAGAGTATAGATAGATAGAGAGGTTTTGGGTTTTTTTCTTTGCGTTTGTGTGTTGTTTTGTGGTTGTTGTATTCTCTCTCTGATTTTTTCATCAGTGGTCTCAAACTGTACGACGCTATGTGAATTTGATTGAGGTCCTGTTGTGCGCTGCTATGCTGTGCGTACCGATACCAGGGTACATACATACAGTACCAGGTATGAAGAGCCCAAGATCGACCATTCAGTTATCCACTTTCCTTGAAAAGGGAGATGGATGGACGTCCTTGTGAGCCATTTTCTTCCCCTACGTGCCGTTCTCTCTCTCTAATCTGTGAGATGCCAAGCCGATGCCACAAAAAATAATTACTAAAATACCGGTACTTTTTTCATATATTTTCTGTTAATAAAAAAATCTTCGAGCAATACAGTAGAATGTGTCATGTTTCGAAACAATCTTTGACCCAAAAGATAATAAGATCAACATCAAAAATAATGTTTATTATCTCTCTTTTGGCCAATACTTATAGAAGAAGCACATGTGTTGCATTTTGTACTGTGCCACAACGAATACATTCGATAGTATTCAAACAAGGATCGACAACAACACAAAGACAGTCCATCTGTTTCTTCCTAAATAACTGCAAACACTTTGGGACAAAGCAAAACGAAATTAATATTGGAACAAGATGTGGTATTGGTCATAGAGAGAGAGTCAGAGAATGTAGTACGGGTACTGGTGAGACATCCACTGCTTTGGGGTCGACGTTGGTTGGTCACGGCGACGAAGAAACAATTTATGCCTTGTCCAGTGGAGGGGGCTCTGCTGCAACGGCAGTAGCTGTGGTCCGTATCACTGGTCCACAATCGCATTTGGCACTTCAAACTCTGCTTTCCAAATCGCAGCAGGAATCCTACGACCATGTCCCACTTCCCAAACCGAGATATGCATCCCTTCGTATGCTTTACGATCCAATTGTTTCCTCCAAGAAATACAAAATATCACAGGGTGAAGATATAAAAGAACAAGTGGAGTCAATCATGGGTATAACTAGAGATCCATTGGATTCATCGCTGGTATTGCTCTTTGATGGGCCGAGATCATTTACGGGGGAGGATATGGTGGAAATCCATTCGCATGGTAGTCGAGCTGTCGTACAGGGGGTTCTCGGTGCTCTTGGAAAGCTTGCTTTGCCTCCTTACAATTTGAACATTCGTCCAGCAGAGCGTGGAGAATTTACGCAACGTGCCTATGGGAGTGGGAAATTGGGATTGGTGGAAGTAGAGGCGTTGGCAGATTTGATTGTGGCTGATACCAGTTATCAGAGATTACAAGCTTTGAGACAGCTGGATGGACGTTTGAGTGATTTGTACGAAGAGTGGAGAGGAGAATTAATCAAGGGATTGGCTCATGCAGAAGCAGTGATTGATTTTGGGGACGATGAAGATTTGGGTGATGATGATCTTGGTGTAGAAGGTACTGTGGGGAGCGGGGAAATGGGTGTGTGGGGGGCTATTCGACCACGGATGAAGGAGCTTGCAAGGAAGATGGAGAAGCATCTTTCTGATGCTCAGCGTGGAGAAATATTGAGAGATGGTGTCAAGGTGGCGATTGTTGGCGTGCCGAATGCGGGGAAATCTTCTCTTTTGAATGTATTGGCAGATCGTGAAGCTGCCATTGTGAGTCCGATTGCAGGAACGACGAGAGATGTAGTTGATGTTGTTCTGGATCTGGGAGGAATCCGTTGTATTGTAAGCGATACTGCTGGTGTAAGAGAGGACGGTTCGACTGATGATATAATTGAAGTTGAGGGTATCAAGCGAGCTCGTAAAGCAGCTCTTGATGCACATGTCTTGCTTTGTATGGTTGACTCCACTGATGAAGAAAATGGCATCAAGGCCATCAAGGATATACTCAAAGATATCAACACAGACTTGAAATCAAGAAAAATAATATTTGTTCGGAATAAAATTGATTTGCTTGGGGACTTGGAAACCAAAGAGGCCAAGGTGGATAGTGATATATTGTCTTCGCTTTCTATTTCTAATACATTCGAAATCAGTTGTGAAACGAATTCAGGAGTTGATGATTTAATAGATGACCTTACATGTACCTTGTATGAGAGGTTGAATTTATCACAAGATAGTGACAATAATGCACTATCAAACGAAGAAGATGCCGTAATAACTAGAGCTAGACATCGTCGACATGTGGAGTCCGCTGCAGAAGCTTTAAGGAGATTTGAAGTGAGAAGTGGAGAAGGATATGCCGCGTTGGATATGGCGGCAGAAGAACTAAGGTTAGCAGCTTCGGAACTTGGGAGAATCACAGGGGCTGTTGATGTGGAAGATGTGTTAGATGTTCTCTTTAATGATTTTTGCATAGGAAAGTAAGATAGGAGGAAGACGTTTCGTCATGCTTGTATAGCCAGCTCGTATTAGCTTATGCCTTTGGTTACTTTAACAGTCACCGTGCGAATTAAAACCTAAGGTTAGACACCAATCATCATATTGATCCTCAAAGGAGTATTATATTGTCCGTGCATATTCTTGAGGGAATGGTTAGATCGCGATGAAAGGTGCGAGACAACAATCACTACGTTTATTTGAATACCACAATGGCACCATGGACATCGCTTCTTTCTGCTCCTACATAATTGTGTCCTCCTGGAATGGAAGCGACACTCACATCATCTACCGTATTGGTTGTCCTCAAGACATCGACAAGACGACCAGACTTTCCACCCTCCGTGATTTCTACAATGCCCACACCGGGACAACTTCCTTGAGCCGAATGAGTGACTGAGACAGGGACTGGACCACGGAATGCTACAGCAAAGTATTTGCCATCGGGTGTGATCTCGAAGAGATCGGGAGCTGGATCGTTGAGTACAAGACCTGGGTCGTCAAGGACGGACTTGGCACGACAGGGGCCAGAGGGACCATCTCTTCCTGATTTTCCATCAATGCTGACCAAGTCGTACGTGTTGACAGGCTCATAGGTCTGCGAGTCAAATACCTCCATAGCATTTTGAATGCGGTCCACCACATGTATGAATTTGCCATCAAGAGTTTGGAAAGCGCCGTGGGAGTCGCGGCGAGTGCTTGTGGTAGGAAGTTGGCCAGATATATCGCTGCTACGAGTGCCATCGACGTTGCCAATGGTGTTTGTATTTGTGGGGTCTTTGAATACTTGAATGGGCATAGGTGAGTTCTCTTTCGGTGCAGCATTGTTAGAAAACAAATCATCTTCGAAGGAGTACAAAGTAAAGGTTGACTGATCCGCTCCAGCGCCACTTGCAGAGACACCTCCATTTAGGAACATGCGTCCATTGGCTTCTACTCCTCCACAACCAGCACCGTTGATGACTACATTTCCATATTCACCAACGATCCTCATGGGATTTTCATCTAGCTTGAGGACAAACAAGCCACCGCCTCCAAGAGTGACATACACGTTATTGTTAGATGAAGCTATGGGACAGATTGGAACATTATTGGTGCGAGCACCACCTTGGGGCTGAGTTCCTTCACAACCCGTTTCTTTGCAAACCATACTGGGAGTAAAGTCTCCCGTATCAGCGATGGCATAATCACCAGTAATAGATCCAATGAGAGGTCTTCCAAAGGCGTTATTTCCTTGAAAGAATGATGCATCTTCGGTCTTGTCGAATGCTTTGCCGAGGTAAACGCTAGCACTAACGTTGAACTCAAGGTCTGTGATAGAGCCGTCATTGGAGCGTTTGACATCAATGCGCTCAATCATCTTTCCATTAAGATTCGCAATCAATATAGCAGAACCATCAACGGACCAAAAGCTCATGTGCACAGAACGAGGGACTGGCAAATTCACTTTGGTTACTCGGAATAGAGCGATCGCTTCCCTTGTTACTGTATCAATCACTCCTACATAACCTCCTCCTGGAGCAAACATATTTGCAGTGACATAACGATTGAATGGATCCTTAATGACGCCATGGAGGCGTCCAAAACCATCCAAATCTCCCAAACTCTCACCAGTGCAACCAGCCGCCGTGCATCTTTCCAAAGTAGAAGGGAATATATCAAGAAGATCACAAGGCCCACGAGCTTCATCCGGTGTGCAACTCAGAGGAATTGCTTCCTCTTGTGCATTTTTGAGCTGATCTTCAATGGAATCAGAATCCCAAATCCAAAGGAAGCTTCCGTTGATCCCTGCAGATGTTTGACCTGGTACGGAGTTGGATTGATCCGAGGCCCATACTTGATACGATGATTTGCTCGCCTTGTTACTTTTACTGCTCTTGCTACTGCTACTACTACCTTTGCTCTGTTTTGTGATTCTTCGCAGTTGATCATGTCGAACCATGCCTTGGTTTTCGGTGCTCGAAGAAAACATCTCATCGGCTTTTACCGACGATGAAACATGGTAGAAACTGATGAGAAGCACTAACCACCAGCTCAGGAGTTTTGTTCTTTCTTCCATACTGCAGAAAAGGATGACGAGTTTACCAAATCGTTCTTTCAGCCACAAAAGAGTGCAAGAGCACGAGAGAAAAAAGTGACATGAGATCCAAACGTGATATATAGAAATAGATATAAAATGGCGACTTTTTGCTTTCGCATCAATTAAAGTCTCAGTAATAAATACTTACCTTTGTGTAAAAAATTAAAAGTTTTGTAACAAAGGTTAAAAAAATAATAAAGCCACATTTGTTATGGTCCCCGCTGAAACATGATTTGAAGAAACACCTCAATGCAATTTTAAGCGCCCTTGACACTCGCCAACAGGCAGGTGATCCATCACTTCAGCTAAGTACGTACAAAATGAAATCTTTGATGGGTATTTCTGCGCTATCCAAGATTTAACATATGACTCTCCTGGTAGATTGCAGGTTCGACTCGATAACAGCAGGCCGTTATGTGGTGCGCACCATTAATGTTTTGATTGGGACTTCGTAATTGTCCAGAAGTTGCAGGCGTGCAGCAGGAGGAACTAATCTAAGTTGGAAGAAGGAACAATACCTGGCCCCTGCAGTAGCCACAGCTAGTTGCTAGAGAACATTGCAAAAGCGGACAAGCAGGATATTCAAAGATATCACAGTATTCATTGAGGGAAAGCGGGCTTGATCCTTTATGTCTGTTCGCTCTTTTTTTTCCTTCATTCAGTGCGAATTGATATCACTGTGAACAAAGAAGATATAGTACAGCACAAAGATATCAAAGTAACATA
>JAAMXU010003912.1:0-15425 GCA_019693545.1 Chaetoceros muelleri
CAGTTAGGCTATTTTGTTATGCCCAACGGATTACCCCATACAACACAACGGTTTGCTTGTTACAAATAATATTTTTCATTAATCAGATTTTTATAAATGACTACCCCCACTGTGTTCACTATTTCTCCCTCCTGAACTCTCTTTTTCAATCAATTCAGTCACTAGAAGTATAGTCTTCAAAGGCACAACAAAAAGCATGGCACCTATTGTGATAAGTGAAGATGCCAAACGTGAAGCCAATCTCCGTGTTTTGCAACGTGGTGATTCTGAAATTGTAGATATTGTCGGTTCTGCAACGCACGTCGTTTTATATGAATTCAACGCAAACTCCAAAGCTTGGGAAAAGAGAAATGTCGAAGGTGCGAAATAAGTTACCGCATTAGAAGAAGAATTTATTTATTTTGCGGATGCGAGATCTCATATATACCATATGCATCTACTATCGTGTTCGTATTGTTTTACGCGCAGGGTCACTCTTTGTAACGAAGAGATCGTCGTTTCCTCGATTTAAGATGATTGTCATGAATCGTAGCTCCAAGGACAATCTTGAGATTCCTTTAGCATCTACCTTTCAAATGCAGGTTCGTGAGCCATACTTGATATTCCGCTTAGAGAAGAGGGACGAGAGTAGCCCACCATCTGAGCAAAAGATTAGAGGAATATGGTTTCACAATAGCAAAGAGCGCGAGGACATTGTGGATATTTTGAATCGGGTCATCAAGAGCCTTACTATGACAGCTGGTGTAGAAACTAGTAATTTATGTGAATCGGTACCATTGGCAGCTTCGAATTTACCGGTTAGTAGCAGAGACCATGCTGCTGCATCACTCATGGCAGCGTTAAAAATTGGAGAAGGATCGGGTTCGGAACCTTGTCCACCTGCATCAGTACAAACTCAACAAATACAGCAAAATCAGCCAAATCAAACGCAAACTCCGTCATCAGTTGCATCAAATGCGGACAATATTCGTGACTCCAGCATTCAGAACATGATTTTAGATAAAAAATCGCTTCAGTTGTCCCTCATGTCTCTCTTACAAGATGACAGATTTTTGGATCTGATTCATGCGCAATACCTAAAAATTGTCAAAGCAAGATCATCGGGAGGAAATAATACACCCAAGAAATAATCACTTTTCTAATATCAATCATTATGGTTGTATAGTTTAATGACTAAAGAACTGACGCCAGTTCCTATCGCGTTTCTCCGAATCATGATGTCTACGCGTCGTTGGGTCTTTTCCATTGACTTGTACGTATTCCTCAAAGGTCAATTTGCATTTGGAACTTTGATATCTTGTGCAATGAATGGCAGCCAGGAGGTCACTAGTTACCTCTCCGTGATGGTATCCAGCTTTGTACACTAGTTGTGCAATCGTTTGTCTCTGGTTCCACCCATGATCCTGGGCGACTTCCGGTAAAAATGTGGCTGTTATTTACAGTGTATAGATACAATCGTTGTATGAGATATCTTTCATTTTTATTCGCATGAACAAAACATAATCTTCTCACCATTGTAATGCCTGCCATCATAATAAAATTTAATAATGATCCCATGAGTTCCAACTTCCCAATCCAAGCAATCATTACATATTTCATAGTTTACAAGCAGTGATACACCAACCCTCAAATGACAAACTTCGTTCTTTGCAATCGGATGAAATCTATGGTCACGAAATGCACTGATTGCAGCATAATCTGATAGAGCTTGTTTCAGTGCTCGTGGGGATAGGGTACCTATGCATCCTCGCAATCTATAATCAGAGGAAGAATGTTTCTTATCCCAAGTCACAAATAGGGGGCATTCGATTTCGGGTGAGATGTCATCTAAAAGAGATGGCTGGATGATGGTGCTGTCTTGAAAAAGATGTTGGATTACAACATTGAAGCAGTGAATGCACATGGCTTGCGTTGCCTCCAAGCCTTTTTCAGGACTATCAACTCGTAGATTATCATCCAATGAGGACGAGTGGTTTTGAATATTTTTGGTGGGACTGAAGTCCATAATCATAATAAAATTAGTGTATGTTATTAGTGGCTTGCTATATTCGGCAATGCCGAATAATTCCTAAAAATAGCAACAGCAAACACTGCTGGCTGTCAAACTGCCTGTCTCACGCACGCACCTCATTTTGTATCACTGTATACTCCGATTGTGCTAACAATAGATTATAGAATACAGTAGATGGCTTAGATTCATTCTTTCTGTCGACACTCAACCAACACTGAACACTGGACTTTCACTCCCACCTCTCTATTGTGATTAGTTATCAATCAATGAATATGAATCGTTGAGTATTGGGGCGAGTGAGTTCAGTTCAGAGAGAGGGGAAAGAATCGGCACAGATTTTGTGCCTTCTTCGTTCATCGTATCAGGTATCAGATCATTCAGGTCTACTCCCATCAATAAACTCACCCCATGTGTCCCCATGTGTGATAAGGGGGTCTATTGCTTCCACTAATTAAACATGGTGTACCCAGTACCGAGTACGGTAGCACTCTAATTATTAAAATACAGTAGAGGAGTAATTTGCAACGACAATCCTCCCCTTTCTTGTTCATATCTTTTCGACCAATTATTGTACATCGTTATGCTCTTCATCGTAAACATCGCACAGTTTTTCTTAACTCTCTATCTGTTTCAAAAGTGTGATGGTCTTTTGTCTTTAACATTCACATCTTTTAAAACACTAGCGTCTACGATGAAAGGCAGCCATCCATTACAAATGGGAGGATACGATGCAACGGTCGGTGCCGACCCTTCTACACCTCTGCAATTCTTCACTCTTCCTGGAAATACCTGCCCATATGCCCAGCGTACGTTGATTACACTTTGTGAGCTTGGTATTCCATTTGATGTCACAGAGGTATCTGGTCGACCGATGCCAGATTGGTATCTGAAAATAAACCCAAGAGGGAAAGTCCCAGCGATTCGCATTCCTACTTGCGATTATGAGGTTGTTTACGAATCTGCAATTTGCAACGAATTTCTTTGTGATTATGCTACCTATACTCTGAACAAGCATCAAGAGCTAATGCCGCAAGATGCGGTGATGAGAGCTAGGATTCGATTGCTGAATGACCACTGTGATAATATTTTTTCAAAGACGCAGTTTACATATTTGATGAACAAGGATACAGATAAAGACATCCAGTTAGCGAATGATATGGAAGAGGCGTTGATGGTGTATGAAGAGGCTCTGGAAAAAAGTGGTGGACCTTACCTTTTAGGAAATCAATTTACACTTGCAGATCTACACATTTTACCTTTTATACAGAGACTTGTTGTGTCTCTGCGACATTGGAAAGGTTATAGCTTACCGCAAGATAAATTTTCCAGGTTGCTTGGTTGGTTCTCATTATGTCTGGAGCGAGAGTCCGTAAAAATGTCTTCAATGGATGATGAAAAGATTATACAAGTATACCAAAGATTTATGGATGCAAATTACTCTTTTGGTGGGTTGAATCAGAATAAAACTTGAAAATATGTTTTGATTAATTGTTTGGTGATGGATTTGATACGTGACTTGATGAATATTTACTGGATTAATTTCACTGTTACACGTAATATTGATATAAACAAATAAAATAGAGAAGAGATGAGGTGAGGTGAAAAACGATAAAAAATGAGGTGTACAACTGGTGTACTATCTACCTCCTGTGGGACCCCTACCCCGGTACTAACTACACATAACAAGTTACTGTACGTATTCATCGTCGTTTATGCTTTTGAAACCACTAATTGTGCCAACAAAAACTACCGACACTTGATGCCAATTTTTGGTTCTTTCTGCAATTATCAACTAAATATGCGACAGTCCACAATATCAGTAGTGTTTATCTTTTATCTTTGCTTTCTAGGAATAAATGTTGTAGATTCCCTTGCTGCTGGAAAGAAAGGCAAAAAGGCTTCAGTCGTTGGAAAAGGTTTCGGTCCAAAGCAGCCAAGCCTCCAAGAAATCGTCGATAAATTTCCAAACCGCATTCCAGCGAATGCAGAAGAATGTGATTGCCCATGCTCATCTGGAAAGAAATATGTGGATTGCTGTTCTGTATTCCATAGGAAAGAAAAGCTACCTGGATCCCCCATGGATGTACTCCGTTCAAGATACACCGCTTTCGCTGTAAGTGATAATTTTGTTGCGCAGGTTTTCTCTTGATTGAAACAAAATACACCTCAATGGTTCATATTCCCTTTCTAATTAGTGGAGAATGCCATTATATGTTATTGACACTACCCATCCTGTATGTAATGACTTCCGGAAAGATAAAGTAAGTTGGCTCAAAGATCTAAATAGAGACGGGATGTTCGACTCTTATGACTTCATCAGCCTGGAACCGGGCCCTCAAGAACTATCGGAGGAAAACAGTAAAGAGGGTTTCATCGAATTCAAGGTCCATTTAAGAGCCAATAGTAATCTTGGCGGACATGTACAAGGTCAGGAAATCGTGGTTCGTGAAAAATCGAGATTTTTATGCTCTGGAGATCCTCCATCCTGGCTTTATGCCGGTGGCATTGTGACCTCCGATGTCAAGGGGTTGGAAGATGTCGTTTTGAACAACTAGAGATATTCATTCCATCGCTCATTTTTAATCTATGAGCAAACTTGCTGCTTTCCTGGCTACATTTCTTCGTCTTTGAAGAATGTCCTTCAATTGTGCTACTATGTAGTCTATCAACCTCTTTCTAGTTGGTGCAGTGTTGGAAAGAAAGTAAATCGCAGCGTTTCTCACTGAAGGGATCTGTTGACCTATTTTCGTAACCATTGAGAATAGTGTAGGGTAAACAATAAAGAACATTGGCAAAAACGTGAATACCCGATAAGGCTTGAGAGATCGCTCTTTCGCTCTCTGCGTCAACTGTTGATACGGTCTCCAAATCATTCTGTAGACCGGGCTTAAATTTCGAATGGCTTGCTTGCGCCGTTCAGATTTCTTCCTCTTACTGTGTTCCTTGACAATATACTCCATACATTTTTCAGCATTGGAGTAACCTCTACCATTTTTCCCTGTCCATCCCACTGCAATATTCCAATGGCGAGGATCTTCATCTTTATCACTCTTGTTCAAAAATTTCTTGTTTCGCTTGGCGACATTTGTCACTATTGTTCCGTTTAAGCTATGTGCTTGTTTCTTTCCCATTATTTGCGGATTCAAATCAGATACAGCCAGGAGTGTCGCAAGTGACGCAACGTCATCCCTCCCAACATACACAGGAGATGGTAGTTTTCCGTCTATATTGACGGACATTGTTGTGGTTGTTTCTTTCTGAATCGACAAAATGTGGAATGTAAAATGAGACACAAGTTTGGAAACACCAAGAATACAGCAAAGCAGATTTTCCACATTGGAACTTACCCTCAAATCGTCAAGAAGATCCCCAGGTCTCAGCACAATACTATCAACGAGATCGCTCTTGGAGAGGAGCTTTTCACATTTTTCTTGGTATCGAAACACCAAGCTCCTGAATACATTTGTCAAGACATTCACAATATCCCATGCTGGATTAGCAAGGCAATGATCTGTAATACGAACAATTCTTATCCTGTCAACTTTATCAGTTGGATCATTTTCACCTTTGCCATCGTCAACGTGCCGAGATGCCTTTCTTCTTTCGCTATTCTGCCAAACTCTCCATTCCCTATTCCTCTTCCGTTGAGCATCTTCACAGTACTCCAGTAATTTCTGATGGACCATATAATTGACGTAATATGGATGTTTCTTATCTTTGCACCATTTACCAGTACTCATAAAAATCCTCCATGGTTTCAAGACATAGTCTGCAAACGGTATCGTGGTACGAACGGTCCCTACAGCCGATATCACAGCTGTAGCATTGGCTATCGCACTTTGCAAAGGCAGGTAAGGATCCAGGTCAATGGCATCCTCTCTCTTGGAAGCAGGAATATGATATTCAGAAATATCATTGTTATAAAATCTCGATGCGGAAACAGCGTATTCATGTTCATCCTCCTCGTCATCTTCTGGGTCGTCCATCTCTTTATACCCAGCCACATGGGAAGACGGCACAAGATCCATAACGACCAATTGCAACTTAGGCCCTTTATTTTCCCTCTCAATTATCAGTTCGTCATAGAGCACTTCACATGCTCTCTCGTAATTTCTCACAAAGGCAACAACTGTCATATCAGATTGGAGGGCCATCAGCTGCCTTATTATCCTTCTGCCAATTCGACCTGTGGATCCCAATACTACAATTTTAGGTGGTAGTGACTTTGGTGGAGATGATATTCTTTCTAGTACTGTACTAATGCATCAACAAGGTCGTGTCAGTTAGATGTGGCTAGTGGCATTACAGCAAAACAAACGGGCAATAGAACTTTAAATAATATAATATAACGAGTTACGAGTTACGTACCCGTGTCTGTGACAGGCGGCTGCTCCAAAACAGGCCTCGGTTTGGCATTCTTCTCCGACTCATCTTCTGGGAGAAAGCTTCCAGATGACACGGTAAGATTGATGGCTAATGTACGGCGAATGTTTTTATCCCGGTTAAAAAAATTCATAGGACCTTTATCCAATGCGATCAAGTCCCTTTTCAAAAGCAAGAGGGATTGGCATTCATGGCTGATCAAACAAAACAAGATACCTATTACAATTTTCATGTTTCTCCAATAGATGGATTTCATATTTCACAGATAGGTCTAGCTAGGTGGAATCCAAAGAGTAATAGCAATCATTCATTCACACACACTGATCACTGTTGGTATTGTAGTTTAAATTCATATTATGTTTAGTTGCTTGCTACTGTACTATTGCAGCCTACCTGCATGCACATCCAGTGATAGACGCTGCTTTGCTCTTTGATTTTCGGAGCCATTCAAGACCCCACAATAAAGAAGGTGGTGTGACTGTGCTATCTGCTAACTACAAGTTAGTACGTGTACTGTATGTACAATAGAACTACCATGGTACAGTACTGTACTACTTCCTGTACATTCCAATACTCTACTGCTAGCTAGCTACTCTCTACTAGAGAGCACTGTCCACTAACTGCCCACTGCCCAATGTCCACATTTTGACCAACTTCACTTTCCGAGAACGAATTGAATTCCCTTATCCTGAAAGGGCAAGAGCTACAGTAGATCTTCATCGATTATCATGAGTAACGGGTCATTGCCCAGACGCATCGTCAAGGTGAGTAATATTTGGAATTTGATAAACGTCCTTCCTATTTATCACGGCACGTTGTGACAACGTTTGTTAGTCGCTTGCCATAGGTACCAACAACGCCACCTTGTTTTTCACCCGACCATTGTACAATCAATCATGAATGATGCTCACGTGATCGTTCTGTCTTTTTTTTTCTACATTTATTTTTATTGCAGGAAACTCAGCGTCTGATAGCAGATCCTGTTGCCGGTATCAGCGCTACTCCCTACGCTGACAATCTTCGTTATTTTGCGGTTGCAATTGAAGGTCCCACTGATTCGTGTTATGAAAATGGCGTCTTTCAGCTTGAGCTTTTTCTCCCTGTAGATTATCCCATGACTCCGCCAAAAGTCCGATTTCTAACGAAAATATATCATCCAAATGTCGATAAGCTTGGGCGTATTTGTCTTGATATTTTGAAGGATAAATGGAGTCCTGCTTTACAAATTAGGACGGTGCTTCTTAGTATTCAGGCATTGATGAGCGCTCCAAATCCTGATGATCCGTTGGATAATACTGTGGCTGATGTATGGAAAAATAATGAGGCAAAAGCTTTGGAAACTGCAAGAGAATTCACAAGAAATTTTGCTACAAAGAAAGCATAGCTGTTCATGATGAATTTTGACACCGGCGAGCGGTATCGTGTGAAGAATTGGAATTTGTTTGGTTGGATTTCTTTCGGAGAAAAATATGGATGTGGGTTTTTGTTTGCAATAGAATATCACCATGGTGCAATCAAAAGAAAATTTATATCCGTTAAAGAAAAAGATATTGTAATTGTTTGGAGACAAATATATCTTGGTAAAAATAAATGAGATTATAGTAATTATGATAAGTAGTGAATCCAATAAAAGAGACAATGTTTGGCGTCAAATTGATGCCGCCGTCTCTAGGACGGGTATATTACTCATTCCATCTACGGATAGAGGTGAACTAACTTCCGAATGATATACCGGTGAATCTACAGGATAACGGGTATCCTTTTCCGTTTCAGGTATCGAATCGAGATTTATTGAAAATCTTGAACTATGAGCATGCCTCTGTAGGTTGTGATGATCCCTCGAAGTGTTGGCTGCATGAGTGATTTGGATAGGTTTCCCAGCCCTGGAAGGATATTTTGCAACTGCCATGGCACAACAAACTGCGGCGAAGACGGAACTATACGTCATCATCATCTTGACATTGTCAATCATTTGACAGTAGATGGGCTCATCCATTGTAGTTTGTTTTTGAACCTCAAATGAATCAACAAATGGCACTAAAGCAACTGCATATTGAATAACAAGAGATGTCCGATTAAGAAATATGGAAGTCAACTCTTTTCCAATACCTGCCATTAATAATCCAATAGAAAATACCACTGTAGAAAGCCGAATTCGCTCAATGAAATATTGACGTGTACTGGAGCTTTCATTAAAACCGGTAAACTTAGGGACAGGCAAATCAATTGTATCAAAAGTTGATACAAGAACCGTTTCGATTGTAGCCCAATGAAGGCTCGCAAACGTGCAGAGGACTACAATCGTAGTAATTATCTGTCGGATAATCGTATAATCATCTATGAATAAGCTTTTGTGATCAAAGCCATGATATACGGTAAACTGAAAGAGAAATATTGTAGGAAGAACCGTCAAGTGAGAATAATCATTCAGCACATGAGGAATAATTCCAGTTTCTCCCCTTGTCTTCAACGCCTTAGTGACACTAAATTTCATTTCTTGCAACGCTGTGGGCTCTTTCCCCATGATTCTTTTCAACTGATGAAGTTCCTCTAAACGTCGCTTTTGAAATTGAGTAAAAGAGAATTTTGGTTTCTTGGACGTTTCACGCATCATGATTGGAGCGCTTTGAACGCTTCTTT
The DNA here is from genome assembly GCA_019693545.1 of Chaetoceros muelleri. Classification (NCBI taxonomy): domain Eukaryota; phylum Bacillariophyta; class Thalassiosirophyceae; order Chaetocerotales; family Chaetocerotaceae; genus Chaetoceros; species Chaetoceros muelleri. Next base: position 9,035 of record JAAMXU010003912.1, read on the forward strand.
CACTAAAGAACTTTTTCTGGAAGCGATGCCTTAATCTTGCAATCTTTCGCTGTGATTCAGACCTACCATCTTCGGCAGTTGTCTCCGGTGATGACATGATCGTTTCCGACGTGACAGCATCATCTGTTTCCTCAAAATCATAACCTTCCAATGCCATGACAGATGGCATATCCCACCCCTTTTTACGGCAAAAGCTCTGAAATTTAGGAAGAAGCCAATAACGATAAAAACTATCTTCTCTCATTCTGGTGGCATGAGGAGACTTTTGAGGGTTTTCCAATGCCTTCATGGCCGCACCTTGCATCTTTACTAACAGCAAGCCACACATGTGCTTCATAATAAATTCAATGATAAAGTCAGGAATGATGTTCATTTTCAAATCCATATTTGCCACAATGTTCGTAGCAACACATGTCGGAGAAAGAACTTTGATCACCGCCTCGAAGAAACGAAGATGAAGACGATCTTTATTAAATCCTTTGGGTCTTGGTGGCAACTGAATGGTGTCCAACATGGCATCCCTTGCAAGGAAGTTATCGTCGCATGTCTTGGAAGATAGCAGCACATCATCATCATTGCATCGACCATGACACGAATTCACGTCGTCGCGCCTCTTATTCCTCGATGCATTGGATGGAAAGCTTTCCAAACATTCCACTTGCTCTTCTTCATCGTCATCGTCGTGGTCATCCAAACCCATAGCTACAACCACAAGTTCTCCAGTCTCCATCATACAATCACATCCAATCGCCCTATAGCAAGAATCTCTCATAACTCCCATTGCCCCCACCTCGTACCATCCTATTTGATCCAATTTACCCAATACTGCCAACTTTCTAGATTTGTTCATAAACGGAGACCAGTGGTGATACAAATCAAGCTCGCGCATAATGGACACTTGTTCAAAAAGTGGCAACCCATTGATTTCTCCATGAATCTTGAGCGAAAGACTCCCATCCTTCTCTCGGCGATAAGAAGAAATAACGTTTTGATGTTCGTGACATTGAATCCAATCTTGATCTTCCGTCGCATTTCGTTTTGCCTTTTGAAAAATCTTGGAGAATTCCTTTAATTTCTTAAATTCATATTCATTCTTGAAAATTAATTGCTTTGCTTCCTCGTGTTCAAGTAAATTAGGATTCGATTGGATTCTTGAAGTAATCGATTCATACAAGGAGAAGGCGATGAGATGCCTCTCTTGCCCAATAAGCTTCCTGACACGGTGTATATCTTGGACGATGTCATGAGAAGGTTCCCCGAGATCTTTGTATTCCACATCAGGGCTTTCCTCGATGAGAGTATGGGATTTGGACAGGATCCCATTTTTTGAGGTATCTCGCCTGAATTTTGCTGATTTTTTCAAAAGAAGTTTCATCGCTACTTGACTAGTCACGCTGAATGGGATTGTTGCGAGTAGTTTGGTTGATATTGGAAATTCTCGATTAGTTGGTTGATTGGATTAATGAATGGTTGCTGATTTTTCTTTTTAAACAATAATCAAAATGAAAAAGTACTAGAGTGAAATGTATTTAATACATAATACGGTATTTTGTTTGTTTTATTGGTTCTTGGGTTCCATTTGTGTGCTTAGCTCTATTTTGTAGAAAGAGAAGAATACCGACTACACTGAGCGAGGTGATGAATGTGGATACGTAGAGAGTAGTAGAGGTGTGTGCTGTACATCGCCACAAGAGAGGTAAAGCACTCCTGTGACTCTGTACACGTGCTACACTGCAATCTGTGTACCTACGGTCCGAAACATAAAATACAGTACAGTACGTTGCCCAACGCAGCCACACGTGCGGCGCGGTACGGCTACTTCCAACTGCCAAAAAATAAAAGAAAAACTTTCCGTTTTTTGTGTTACTTTGTTATTTCCTTTCTTTTATCTCTGTCTTGTGCCTGCTTTGGTTCAGACACACATTCTCTCTCTCTCGAGGAAAGAAAAAACGGAAACTACGATACGATTTCATCTATCCTCTCTAGAGTTAATCCACCAATGATTATTTGAGATATAGGTGTTGAAAGGAAAGAGATTGAATGGCAATTGCGTAAAGAATACGGGGGTCTATCTTCTTTTATTTTTTGAAAAGAGATCAAGAACAAGGGTTCATCGCTCCTAGAATAGGCAGTCTATTTGTATATGTCCATTTATATAATAACAAATCATGGTGTCCATTTTCCTAAATATTCCACAAAACCAACCCCAGGGTACGGCCTTGTCGCTAAAGTCAAAACAGCCATCTCTATCAAACTCTTGCAAAGAAACGGTCATTACCAACTATCAAATACTAGATGCTAAAAACAAGGGTCGTGTCGAAATATCCAAAGATGTCTTTATCACTGTCTACCCATCTCATCGAAATACACCCCCAGAAGAAAAACTTCCCATCCACTCACTTTTGACCCTGGTCGTTCCTGCTGCAACGCTTTTGAGCGCTTTGATTGCATTTCGAGTCAGTGGAGCCGATGGGTGGGATGCCGTCTTCCCCAGCGCGGAGACATGTCCCATAGTTCTCAAGATTACTATATGGGTCACTTTGATAGCCATCGTAGGTTACGAGCATAGTTATTACCATTATTCTGGTTCTGGAAAGAATCTTGCCGTCGAGGGACCATGGAGCAGAAATTATGTTGGTGTTGAGGTGATTATTGACGATGGATACCTTGCAGCACAGCCCGTGGAACGAAATAACACGGTAATTCTCGAGCAACTGTCCGTGGATGTGTCGATGACCATGGACAAGGAAGAAGATGCCATCAGTGTGCATGGCTGTATGGAAGATCCTAGTCATGATTTGCTCAAGGATTCCCGTCATTCGGTTCCTGAAAGCAAAGGGAAAATAATCAAAGATTCTCACCGAGTATCGACGTCACCATCAAAGTCCAAAGATCCACCAGATTTTATGATGAGCAAACAAGCACCTTTCACGAATCACGAAGGGAGTGTTTCCTTAAAACCAAATCTATCGTCATCTTCAGTTTCTACATCGCCTACTGCTGCCGCTACTTCGGGAGCGGGGCACACTTCTGTACCGGGATCGATTCCATTTCGTTTTATACGTGCCACCAAGGGTGATGTTGCCGCTGCCAAACAACGGTGGGCTGAAACATGTGCTTGGAGGGTCGAAAATTCCATGGATACGTGTCTTTTGGAACCGCATCCTCATTTGAAAATCATCAAAGAGAACTATCCACATTATTTTCATTTGAGAGGAAAGAATAATGAATGTTGTTATTATGAACAACCGCCCAAGATGAATTTAACAGAATTGAAAAAGGCTGGTATCACACTGGAAAAACTAATCAAGCATTATGCCATTTGTTGTGAATACATGTGGACTAAAATCGAAAATTCAGAAGAGGGGAAAAGTATCTATGTCATTGATTTGGATGGAATTGGTCTGAGAGATTTTGCCGGCGAGGTCGTGGACTTTGTCAAGAAAGCTAGTTCCTTTACTGGAGCCCACTATCCAGAAAGAAGTGGGACAATTTTTGTCATCAATGTTCCCTCTTGGTTCAGTATCATTTGGAATGCTGTCAAACCCATGGTAGATGACGTGACGAAGAAAAAGATCAAGATTCTAAAGTATGGGAAGGAGGCAATTACCAAGGCTTTGATGGAGAAGATTGATATAGAGAATATTCCACCAGAGTATGGTGGAAAGAGTATGCCATTGGGACAAAGTCCGGAGGAGATCCAATTCATGAAACACTTTGAAGACTTGAATTGAGAGAATTGCATTCATAATCAGTTTTGAACACTCTTTTATTTATACATTTATAGAGTTCTCGTAATTGATACGCTGTAGAATAAATAATGATTGTATCATGTAATGCATTTATTTCCCAAGCAATATCAATTTGATTCATCAATTCATTCAAAGCACGTAATTGACTCAGTTGATTTTTCAATTTTGATTTCCACATAATAGCTTCCAATCTCGAGGTCTGGAGGATGGGCAGCGGCAGCTCTCTCTAGAGAGAGCGGTAGGGTACTACCCCTATTCTATGTGAGTTTCGAGTTTCTGCGCGTGCTTGCCAGCCAAAAAATCCATCCATATTCCCGCTTCGTTTCGCCCCCGCAACCCGCAACTAGTACTAGAGAGGATTCTAATAGCATAACATAGTGGAATAGTGCTGAGGAGTATACTTCAGAGCTCATTGATTAAGATCGCAATGAATGAAAGTGCGAAGAATTGCTCAGAGTGTTGTGATGAATCTGCAACTTTGCTTGAGATTGGAGATTGTGAATATTTCTCAACCTACTTTGATGAAGGCAGTAAAAGTGAAAATCCAGTTATAAACGACGTATCGTTTCATCTTGTCCAAGAAGCAAAAGAACTCGTCTCAATAGGGATGCCTACTATAGTTGTGCAATTGGGTACATTTTTTCTGTATCCACAGTGTGCATCCTCAATCGGAAGGCATCTAGATTCAGATGCACTTGGCGCCTTTAGCCTTGGGTCGTTATCTGGAAACATGACTTGCACTTCAATTATAATCGGTACACTGACGGCTAGTGAAACCCTACAGCCAAGGGCATACGGATTGGAACAATTTAAAGAAGTAGGTCTATTGGCTATTCGTGGATTTTGTATTTGCTTCATATCTCTTTTGCTCCCAGTTACTGTATTGCTGACTAGATCTGAAAACATTTTGGTGAAACTGGGACAAGATGAACAAGCGAGTGTTCTTGCGAGCCAGTGGATAAAAGTTTATATTCTTAGCGTTCCTTCATTGCTATTATTCCGTGTTACACAACGCTTTCTTGCCTGCCAAAATATTGTCATGCCATGTGTCTTTGGGTCTGCCATTGGTTGTTTTTTCCTTCACCCATTTATCTTACAATGGGCACTTGACAACTTTGGCTTTGTTGGAAGCTCATGGGCAATCGTCATAACCCAATCAATACAGTTCATACTTTGCATATCCTTCACGGTATTCACTGAAAGTTATGAGAAGAGGACCTGGCCGGGTTTGACCTTGCCTATCATTGCCGAAGCGCTCAGCTTGGATCAGCTTGCGAAATATGCCAAGTTAAGTGTGGGAGGTGTCTTCTCTTTGTCAGAATGGTGGTTCTGGGAGAGCGTTTGTTTCATAGCTGGGACATTTAGTTTGGTTGACTTATGTGTACATACAGTAAGCTACCAAATTATACCAATAGCATTCATGATTCCTTTGGGAGTATCCATAGGGCTTGTTGTTCGTCTCGGCATTCTTTTACCGACTAATGTCAAAGGAGCGAAAAAATTGGCAGGTTCTGTGATGATTTTCACAGTTTCTTCAGCTTTATTAGTATCAGCTATAATCCATCGGAATCAGAAATGGATTGTCTCTTTGTTCACAACCGACATTAAAGTCATCGAAGGTTGCGACCGAATATGGACAAAGCTTTGTATTTACAATATCCTTCTATGGATCTTCTGCGTCAATAGAGCCATCTTGAGTGCCCTGGGTCTTCAGTGGAGAACAGCAGTTACGATGTTTCTGGTTCTATGGTGTGCCACCATCCCATCCATTCAATACAATTGTTTGAACAGAATAGATGGATTTTATCTCATGTGGAATATTTTGCCGTGGGCTTATGCAGTCCTCAATGTTGGGCTCATTATTTGCTTTGCCACTGCCGATTGGGAGGCAATTTCATCAAAGATTTCTAACAATCAATCGAATGGCGTCGATAGCTCGTAAGAGGGAACTTTCAATGATATTCTGTACGAGTATTTGTGACGAACTCGATCTGCATAAGCAAAAAAAGACCGATTCATCAATAAGTGTTCTTACTAAATGTTGAGGATAACTCCTCGACAGTGGAGAGGAACATGATAAATCATTTGAATGCCTGTTCCACATGGCAGAAAGAAATGAATTGACCGTTTATCTTACAGCTTTCCAATTGGTCCAGGTTAAGTACTTCGCCATGTGCAACAATTCTTCTTACATGGCAGTACACTGTGTTGACATCATTTGTCCTGAGAACAAGAAGCAATGAGAAGTGAAGAAGCAGCATTGCCGTGCCGTATCGTATGACATCCAAGGATACAGATCTTTATGTCAATGATGAAGCATTATCAGACCATTTCAAAGAAAATGGTGTGGTCAGAACGTGACACCATTTTTATGAAAATTCCCAAACGCGACTACTTGTACAACAATAACAGCAAAGCTGTTCAATTTTTCTCCACATCAGTATAGCATACCAGACTTAGAGAAAAGAAATAAAAATGGTTTGTTTTATAAAATAGAAGTCACTTTTGTAATAATACTTCATTAGTACACCTCCACGTGCCACTGCTTGCTCTTCTTCAAACCCTTTAACCATTCGTCGTAATCAAGACCCTTGGACTCAGCAACTCCTTTCAACATATCCTGGATTCCTGGCATCATC
>JAAMXU010003913.1:0-15312 GCA_019693545.1 Chaetoceros muelleri
CAGTTAGGCTATTTTGTTATGCCCAACGGATTACCCCATACAACACAACGGTTTGCTTGTTTTGATTGGTTGTGGTTGTTGTGTTTTCTACGCACTGGGAATACGGTCAAGATCGGTCGGCAAATTCCATGGGTCAAACTTACTCTAAATAGGCCCCCATGCGACATTTTTTGGTGTCAATAGCTGCAATGAGTCCGTCACAACATTTCGTTACAAATACCATCTCTTTCTCTTTTCAAATCATTAATAGTAGTTGCTTGTAAGTCCATCATGAATCTATAATGATCAACGTCTACATTTGAATTTCACCCTTTCGTCAAAATTAATATTCCTCACTCGCCTATGTACAGAGTCAGGTAGAGCAAGGAAAAGAAGCACAACAACTTTCTCCAACCGACCGGGCCAGAAGCGAATTTCTTCTTCACCTGCGTACCTCTTTTTAAGTCTATTTTGGCTTCCATTCGCGTCTGCAAAATAGAATCTGTACCAGACAATTCATGATTTTGGGCGATGATCCATCATCAACGTGGTAGATAAAAAAATACTCTAACGAATTCTTTTACAGTCTATGTAACTTTATCACACATACACATAACAACAAATATCATATATGTAGAAGATCCATATTAGTGGTAACTAGCACTCTAGTTACAAAGTAGTACTAGCACAATCTCTAATTTTTGAAACGAGGACAAGGAGCAGGACAACGCCATCATCATCTATTATATTTGAAAGCCAACAGCAGTAACCACTCCTCCTCCAACGACAAGAAGAACAAGTCCTCAGTAGACATGCCCACCGTTTATACAATCGATTCTTTCTCTACACCAACAACAAGAATATTAAGAAGTCATGTCGTCCTCATTGTCCTTTGACCAACTTTTACACAGTGCTGAAAGACCAGAATGGAGACAATATTATGTACCATACGGTGAACTCCACGTCCTGCTGGAGAAATTTGCCGCAAGAAGAGCATCTCTTCAGAACCGTAGATCTTACATGAATTTCGTCTCGTGCACATCAACCTCCCACATCGCCGCCGTGCATACGGAAGAAGACACTGCCTCGTCTCCTGTCCCCGACATTGAGACATTTTATGATTTGGCTTCTTCGTCATCAATGTTCAGTGGGAGTATGGCAAGTGTGGATGAATACGACGGTTCACGCAGTGATGGACGCAGTTTCACATCGTCACGTCTTCGAGAGGAAGAGAAATATTTGGCCCGTCTTGAGAAAAAAGAGCTGTGTCATGTCCTTGATGAAGTTGTTGAAAAGATTGCAATCTTTTACTTGAAACGATGTGAGGAGTTGTCACAGTGGCTCGATCTTTTGAAGGAGGGCGGCGGTAGTACTATTAGTGGGGATCATGGTTTTACCGCTGTTTCCTCCTCCTCTCTTGCTGCTACTACTAGTAATATTGGTGACGTTTCCACCTCTGCTGATGCTGCTTCTGAGGAATACATTCGATTGGGAAGGGAATTGTTGGAGTTGTATGCTTTTGTGGGGGTGAACCTCACAGCTCTCCGCCAAATATTGATTCATTATGATTACCTTATTTGTGCATTGAACGGTGCTCCTTTGGGAGAATGGTACATGAATCGGAGGAGGAATGCAGCTGGGAAAAAAGAAGACAACCTATTTGAAGCAATTGTAACAAGGAGGAAACTTACTTTTATGTCTGATCAGATTACCTTCTTTGTTACTAACATAGATGGAGTCTATGGACATTGGTTTAATGATCAAATTAGTCAGATAGAAATGAATATCCAAACAACTGAACAAGTTGTGGATGTGGCCGTTGGTGACTGGTGGGCAAGCCTTGCTTACTACTTTTTAGCTGGATCATTGCTTAGTGATTTGCTACTATCGCCCAGGTTCATCAGGGCAAGAGAGACGACATTGATCAAATATATTGATTTTTATGCCCGTTGGCGGAAACGCTACTTTCATGATGGCAGTGTACAGAATGGGTATGATCCGCGTGGTGTTATTCTTGATACTTCGGGAAGTGGACCAAGGAAATTGAAGGATGTGATAACAACACCCATCATCCTTAATTTCACAGCACATCTACTTTATATGACGGGTCATTATATTGTAGAGCCAACTAGTTTGAAGTATATTCGACATTTGGGAGGTGATGATGCGCTTGCAAGTACTTTGGTTGGAATGGTCCCATGGGCTGCCTTAATTTCTTCGTTTTTGTATTCTTTATGGTCCAATAGGAGCTTCCGCCAACCACTTTTATGTTCGGGACTATTTTTAATCATGGGGTCTTTCACGTATGCAATTGCATTGGAATTTCATTCGGTTTGGATGGCGATGATTGGAAGATTTCTTCAAGGTCTTGGTGCCCCCACTGTGATTTGTGTTCGGCACATCAGTGATACAGTCAGATCTGCTGATAGAACGGCTGTCTCTGCCATACTAGTTACAGTTGGTGCACTAGGGATGAGTTTTGGACCCGGACTTGCAGTTTTGCTCGACTTTGTTGATTCTGATGTTTACATCCCCATGCTTGGAACGTTCACAGTGAATGGAATGACAGCCCCAGGATATCTCATGTTTCTATTTTGGTCCATGTATTATTTTGCCTTGATTGTCTACTTCTCGGACGAGGAAAGAGTTGGTCTTCTTGAAAAATCGCACATTGCAGATGAGGACGACTACAAGCCTCCTCAAATGTTGAGACATGAAGAATATCTAATGGATCAATCTTCCAATTTGAGTTCAGACCAAGGGAACAAGCCCAATGATGACAGGGCGATGGAAAAACAAATAACAACAGACGAGTCTAGTCAGGAAAAGGAAAAGCCAATTTCTCCAAGTGGAGGAATCATGAATGAGGCAACAGTTGTATGTATGGCATTGAAATTCATCGGGAAATTTATTCTTGAAATTCTAGCATGCTCCATATCTTTGATCACAATGAACCGTTATGATTGGTCAGTCAGAAACATTGGTGTCCTAGGTTTTGTGAATGGTTGTCTCATCATGCCTATTTCCACCCTTGTAGGATACCTTTCCCATTATCATTCAGATGTTGTACTGCTACGGGCATTATTATGTTCTTCTTTACTTGGAACATTGCTTCTGATCGATGTGACAGACTTTGTGAATGAAAGCGAAGGGCAAACGTACAATGAAGGACAGTTTGGTGCAATTGGCCACAAGCGATATATTTTTGGAATGGTTTTGCAATTTTGTAGTTTTCAGGCAGGTCAAAGTGTCGTCCTTAGCATGATGAGTAAAGTTGTCCCTCTGACGCTTGCAAAGGGCACATTTAACTCTGGATTCATATCAACATCCATGGCCACAGTAAGTGAACATGAAAACAAAATGGCGTGATTTCTTTGGTATGCATTTTTTCTCTAACACTGCTATTGCTTTCACTAGCTTGCAAGAGCAACTGGAAATTCTTTCATCACAGTCATGGCGTATGCTAGCATTCGCCAACTTCTCAATCTACTTGCGGTACCAGCTTCTATACTCTCATTGTTTTGTCTTGGTTTGACCATCTTCCATGGCCATCAACTGGATGTATGACACAAATGACGATAACACTTAATTGTCACTTATAATAATGGTAAAATGGAATTGCTTTCTTTTACTTAAGTAGTTGTCAAATTAATCTTCAGTATCGAGTCCAGTAACAGATCTCAACAATGTAAAAGAAGGGTAAAACATAATTCATCGAGCATCCTTGCTTCTACTACTTATCAAAGGTACTGCCAAAATCTGACTTTCCACGTCATTGCTGCCATTTCCCTTATTGACTTCTTTTTCTTTCAATGTCACCTGACTATAGAGTAGAATGGCTAAAACGGCACCTGCAGCTCCTAGTAATTGCACGGTACTGTATTTGGATCCAAATATAATAGCTGCCAAAATCATAATAATCGCCGTTTTAAACTGACCTAATAAAACATGTGCCAGGGCGCTATGAAAACGATATGGAATAGATGAGTGTCGTGGAAAGTCCAACCACCGCATACAAACATAGACACCGATCATTTCATCCAAACACCACACACATCATCGATTCTCACCTTATATTTCCCATGACTAGAAAACCCGAAAAATTCACCAGAAATGCCGCTATGCCCGACAAACCAATCCAAAGAAATGCCGCTCTTGTCCACTGAAACTCCAACAAACCCGGTGGGTCCACAAGAGGTGAAATAGCCGCCTGCACACAAATGGCATAGGGCAACACAGCTCTCATCAAAGCCAGGGTAGAACATTGATACATTCTTCTCACCCGACCCCATTGAACCTTATACGCAGCCGCAAAGGGCACCCACAAGGATGCACACAATGTCCCATATGCAGAAAATTCTAAATCAGCCCCCGAGGAAATTAATACAAAGACGCATACGGCCACCAACCAAGCCGATCTCGTACGGGACAATGTCTTACGGTCCAAAATGTATTCCAACAATACCACGCACGGTGTCACCAACAATTTGAAAATTTGATAAAAACCAATTGAGTTCAGTTTTAAACTTGTGTTGTTGAGAGGCGTCACTATTCCGACCACCAAAACGATAGCAAGGAAGTTTTTATCCCAGGGGTTTACTTGAATCTTTTGAAATTTATTGGCACGGTATAAGAGTTCCACGCCGAGCAACGTTACGAGGAAGTGAATGTTGCAGAGAGCGGCGGGGAAGCCAAAGTCGACCTTGGAAAAACATATCTTATTGATGACTGTCACAGCAATAGTGGAAACAAAATTGAAGGACAAGTAGGATAAGTCTGCTAGACTCGATGATTTCTTCAACAAAGCGTTGGTGTCCATTGTCATCGAACTGTAATCTTCATGCGTTCCAGAATGATATAGCCGTAAAATGATATTCAGGGCCTTCCTTAAATCGTAATTAATCAATATTGAATATGAAATGTTATATTATACAGTGCAGGTGATAGGTGATGGATGATTTTGATTTTTGATCTGAAAGAGTTGAAAGATTCGTTGGACGTTGGAGCTGTCAGGTTAGACAGATAGTACAGTAGTGTGGTTTTATCCCACATCTGGTACGGTACCTGGGTAGCATTGTTCTTGGTGCATACAGTATGCAATTTTTCAACTACACGTACTGTACGTGTACACATACTACAACGGCTATTTTTGAACATAAAATTTACGACTGTTTTACTACAGAACGTGTTACAACCAAAACAAGAAGAGCAAAGACATAGAGAGAGAGAGAGAGAGAGTGAGAGTGAGTGAGTGAGAGAGCTCCAGAGACAATTAATTTATTTTCAATACATACACAACACAATATTCCACCACAAACTCTGGCACCTTAGAAGAGCTATCTACTTTGCTCTTTATCGTCTCATCTTTATTCCCAACTGTAGATAGTGGTTGATCGTGAGAAGGGAAAAACAAGGACCACGATTACAACTACGGTACCGTTAGCGTTACAGCAGCTTTAGAGCAGGGTAGAGAGTACCCATATGGAGTAGTAGTACTGGTGGTAGCATAAAACTGTGCACTCAAGAAAATTATGGAAATATCAACAAGCACTACTAGATCAAGTTCTTTCTTGACATCATCACCTTGCAAGAACTGTTCAATACAAGGGATAACACTTCTAAAAGTTCTAGTGGTCGTGACAATTACTGCAGTTATTTATCTGGAATTTGCCACAGATTCGTCCTTTATTCTGTCTTCATCCTTATTATTGTCACCATCGGCATCCTCCTTATCAAATAGTACCAGTGTAAGAAATAAAACAATTGTCACTTCATGGGAGAGGAGATACAACCAAAGTAGTGCTTATGGATCTGGTAATAGTGACGTTGAAGGTAGAGGACGCCAAGGAGAAAAAGCCACGATTGGACACATGCATAAGATGGTGGAATCATCCTCTTACTGTTCAAATGAGAATCATGCTAAAATGCCTTCTTGTGCTTTGGATAAATTGCTACAGCTATGTTTGGAAACAAACAATATAGTCGAAGTTGTGTACAAGACTCATATTTCACATGAAGTTGACAAATGGTTCTGGGACAGTGGTGATAGAATTCACAGTCTAACCTGTAGTCAACTGCTTCGTTCCGTCGGTATGGATTTGGATGAATTTATTGATGCATCATCAGCATCAATACAAATTGGAAATTCCACTGTTGTTGAAGATATTGTTGATGAATCAACTAGAACTGCATTGAATATTTCCACCGGCATTTACAGCTTTTTTGATCAGGATAATTTCATGCGGCAGTCATTTTACAGGCTTTCTGAGAAGATTCCTAAGCTCAAGATTAATGTTGATCACTATGATGATCACAATACTACAAGTATGATACTGAATGCCACTACTCCTCTTAAGATATTAGTTCTTGGCGGCTCCATGACTGTTGGATTCCAAGATTATAGGCCATTGAAAGGAAACACTAAACTTACTGCATGGCCTCAAAAGCTTGAACATTTCTTGCATTACAAATTTGACAACCAATCTGTTCAAGTCATAAATATAGCAGAGGGTGGAGCCAATGAAGATACTTGGCTTGGTAAAATACATGAGGTGATCAAGTATGAACCAATCGATTTGATCCTTGTTGAGCTATCAGTAAATGACCAGACTGACTATTCCATGCAAGAATCAAAACAGAAGATGGTCCACTCAACTTCAAATCTTCTGCTAAATATCCTTTCACAGCTACCTTCTAATCCTGCAATATTTACTGTAGAAATGTTTCGTACAGCCTATGGAAATGAAAGAGATGCCAAGAAACATTGTTCTGGATATATCCAGGAGGTCATTAATGTAAATGATACCATGAGGTGTCTCTATTGTCCACAATGGTGGAATCCACAAGATTGGAGAAAAGCAGCAAGAGACTTGAATTCTGTGTCCTATATTTCTTATCGTGATGCTGTCTGGCCACAATATCATTATCCACCAAGTGATCTTTGTTATTCCTACTGGCCTGGCTTGAGTCATCCCAGGGCTAATGTTCATGCCATGGTAGCAAGTTCTGTATTCTTTTTAATGATGATCACATTTGAGATGAGGTTCGATTTTTAAATAGATGGAATATAAAACATGAAGCAGATGTAGCACCAGAAGGGCTGAATACATCTGCCAAAGAAACATTACTAAATGCAACTTGCCTGTTTCCTCTATCATCATTTCAGTCAAAACAAGGTGACCCACATGATCCATTAAACATTGCTGCTACAATGTCAGATAGATCCTGTTGGAAGTTTGATGAGGATTCTAAGGAGAAGTATGGTTGGATCTGCTCTACCTTTAGAAACTCGACACATTCCAACAGTAATGAAATAAACAGTAGCAGCATTGATTACAAATACCTGCGATTTTATGAAAAAGTTAAAATTGGTCGGAAAAAGCTTGTTATAATATCGAGATTGGTTTCATATGATCAAATCATGGCAGTTGCTCAAATTTGGTTCAGTGGTATGGATGACAATGAAACAATCAATATCTTTACCAATGATCCTATATGGAACATTTCATCATGGCACAATGAAAGTACTTCAGTTCCTAAGCCATTCATAATAAATTTAAACAATCTTCAGTTGAAGAACTCAACATGGAATGCAAGTCTGAATTCAGATGAAGGTCTTGATGTGACTCTAAATATTATGATGCTACCAGGTACTTCACTCAATAGTGAAAAAGAACCTCTTACAGGCAAGGACAAGTTCAAACTTTTGGGTGTGACGTCATGTTAGGGAAATAAGATGTATCTTAACTTGTGGTAATATGATGCATTACAATGCTGACAATTGGAGACGATCAACGATATGTCACAGTTGTGCAAAATTTCTCACTTATAATTGTTTAACCCCAATCGGCGAATTGGCGACTATGTACGCCAATTAGTTAAGGATTGGTGTACATAGTCGCCAATCAGTTTCTACACATTAATTTCAAGCTAGTAACCTATTCGAGACATAACTCACAGTACCAATTGATACTACACAACTTAAGCTTTCGAACGCTGTACGTTTTACCGTCTAACTTGTTTTACGTCGAGAGATACAGCCATGACGATTTACCCTGTGTGACGATTTTTTTCATCCTGGACATCAATCATTATGAAATGTATTCTACTAACATAAATACTAATGACAGAATCATACTAAATACATCACTACTACATTCATGAAATAGATGATTTGTTTCTACATTACTAGTTGTAGCATCTTCAATATTTATGTCTATACAACAGGACAAAAAACACTCACAAAAGTCCCAGAAAGCAACAATAACTCATGTTTGCTACAATGGATTACAACATAACAAGGAAATAAAATAAAATAATAAAAATTGCGGAAAATTGTCATTTATTACTATCATTGTCATTTTATCAACTTCATTCTGTGCTATTAATATTGTGCATTTCAGAATGATTGCATTTCCTTATATGATTTATTCCTTAGTGTCCACGTTTTTACGTCGTTGAGAGTATTTTTTGGGCTTTTGGGATGACTGTCATATCGAGGCCTTTTGCTGGCTTGTTTAGTACCCTTAAAATGTTCCGAACGGGCTTTTTTAAGCTGACTGGCGTAGAGATTGGCGAATTTCGCCAATTAGTTCGCCAATATATTTCCTTGATTGGCGAACATACACGCCAATCCTCACCCTTAAAAAGGGTTTCTCCTAATGGCGTTAAGTCTGATTTGTCACTTCAAAACATTTATATAGCAACCATTGTTCTTTTGCTTATAACTGGTATGACATTCTTCTTGTTAAATACTACAATAGTTGCAGACTTGCAAAGGCCAATAAAGCCCCCATTAGTGACAATTCAATCACTCTATTGAGTATTAGTGTACATATATTAAGGATTGTGAGTGTAAACCTGAACCTAATACTTCCTACACTAAGATCATACCACAATCTACCATAGACTGTTGGCTCTGCTGGCATCTTTAACTTCCGCAAGACATCATGAACACTATCAACATGATGAATTGACTCAAGAGTGAAGGTAGTAGAGACCATAGTCCAATTGTCATGAACCTAGTGGTATTTGTAATTATTACCCAGGTAATAATCACGGTCACCACTCTCTTTCACAAGAAATGTCCATTTGGTCATTTTCATCCAGTATTCTGGATCCTTTGCAATGATTTTGAAATTGTCCACATGAGTACAGATATAATTTTACCCATCACCAGACTCGCGAAGTCTCATGCAGACATCGTGATCATAATGTTTGGGCACAAATCCAAGTCCATGCAGAAAATTAGCAAAGAGAGTATGATAATACTCAGTGCTGGTGGTAATGCTGTAGAGAGTGCAAACAATGATGGCTATCATGCCAGCACAATCACCGAATTTGGCACCCAGATGAGTGTAGCACTTCTCTTTCTTGGTAAATGCCTGCTGGATAAAGGCATTACCTACACCCCCAGTCAACACTTGAAGACCCTGATGGTGTGTGATGTCATCCAAAAGATGAACCAATATGCCTTTCACAACCGTCATGCAAGTGGACAAACCTCATGGATCCACTTGATGGCCTTGAGCAACCAACAAGGGTGTAGCGAAGGTCACTCTTGATGTCATAAACAAGATGAAAGGGGGCATACTGATAGTCCTCAGCAGAGGGCTTGAACTTGGTGGATTTAGACTCAAAGCACTTATGGTGAATGAGAGCTGGCAATCCGAAGCACATCCTTCCATGTCCAAGGTACCTTGAATCTGTATTTGAAGTCACCATGCTGATGATGATTACGTCCAGGCTTCTTCTTCTTTTGACGTCAAATCGTAATAAGAAATGCTTCCATGATGAACATGGAAGAGGCATCGCATCTCACACATTGTACCACAGCATGGAGGAAAGAACGTACCCATTGACGATGGATGGTATTCAAGTGTCAACCCAAATCTGTCCTGAGAATATACTCAGCAACAGCACATTGGTCCTCCTCCTTGAGCAATCTAATAGGATGAAACTCACGGGCTCCAGATGAGTATTCTACCTCCAATTCTAAAATTCCTTCCACAAGCTGATGCGTCACAATTTGAACGATCTCAAGATCAGAATCAAAATTTTCAGCCGGGCTATTGGAGTTGAAGAAGTTGTTGATCTGCTGTGCAACTGTGTCACTATCACTAGGATCAGTTTTGGGAGGGATGACAGGGGTGTCATTGGAGACAGAGGCTACAGACTCACCACTAGCATCAGAGGAATTATCTACCAAAGACTGAGAGACCTGCAGAATAGCGCAACCAGCACAATTGGAAGGAAGAGCCTTGTTGATCACGTCGTCCGGCTTCACATGCCAATTCTTACTGAGATCAATCATAACAGAATGAAACTCATCACAAGAAACAGCACGGATGATGAGTGCACGCATCACTGCATCATTGCCAAGAGCAATGCTACTGACAGAACAGAGCTGACTGACTACGTATTCAAGAAACCAGCGAAGTCATCAACATGATCAACAGAGAGGTTGAACAGGATAATCCACTGTCTCAACTCTGTATCAAACTGCTATCCAGCATCATAAGAGCAATTTCTGCTGCTGTCCCAAAGCCTTCTAGCAACAGAGGTCCCGTTCTTCAACAATTGCTCATTGATATACAAGATCATACTCTTGGCAAGAATGGATGCATGGAGGCAAGCACAGAATGCCTCGCTCCAAGAGGACACAAGCTTCTGCTCGTCATTCTCACTGAGGTATTGTTTCACCCGACAAGACTGAAAGACGTACTCAACTGACTTTCTATAACCAAGAAAGTTGCTGGCATCTACAGCGAGCAACAGAATATCAAGATCTGGAGGGGTATGCTCCTTCACGGATGGATTGAAGGACACGGTACTAGGAACTCACTGGGAAGAATCCCCAGTAAGAAGGGATGGATAAGAGACAATGCGATGGATTGCACTGAATTTCACCTTGCCGGAAAGATACAAATGCTCAGGGCATCCTTGGGCAATCTTGACAGCCTGGTGGATGACATACCGGAGACTCTTCTTGGTGGCCAGCTATCTCAAGATTGGATGTAGAGTGTCAAAATTGAGATCACCATAATCCAAAAGAGCCAGGGCATAATCGGCTCCAATGTCATTTTGAAAGAGAAAACCCAAAGCTCTCGGAATAAATGATTGACATGAAGATAGGTCAGATCCATCCATTCCAATGAACAAAGAATGCAGCAAAGAATCTTGGCTGATTGTCGAGAATCCTTCCTGCATCAGGTGATGGAGCTGAAAGAAGTTCTTGCATCACCCTCCTCCATTGGCGGCATACCAGGACAGATACCTGGCAGTCTAGATGCCGAGACAAAGAGCTCCCAACCAGGATAATCCGAACGAGATTACAACTGATCAGACGGGTGAGCCTTCAAGAGATCACCCAAACTAACCTCGACTAAAGGAACAATACCTTTGGAACGAAGACCATGAGCCAAAGCGCAGGAAGCAATTTGGAAGAGACATCCGGATTGCCATCAACCACAACAGTTTCCATGTCCTTGCGACAAATCAATCCGTAAAGAGAATGATCAGGAGTAAGATCATCCACGGCAACAGGATTATCATCAGAAAGAGTAGCATCATCATTATGAGCGCCACCAACATTCTTGGAAAAACCATCATCACGCATGCTCTGAGAGCCACTAGGCAGAACAGTCTTGGGAGCAGCAGAAGGGCAGACAATGTTGTCGCCAAGGAGGCAAGAAAGAGGAGCATTCTTGTCACCACCCTTCTTCTTGATCTCGGACTTGGATGAAGACAGAGTTGACATGGCAAAGCAAGAGAGAAAAGCAAGAGAGAAAAGCAAATGAGAAAAAATGGTAGAAACAGACTGTTAATCATTGAATACTACAATAGTTGTAGACTTGCAAAGGGGTGTCCATTGGACAACGTGAGTGACGCATGATGTAGCGCTCAACATGTGTGGCTCTTTCTAGCTTACACTACAGGTGCACCTCAGCATTGCCCGACACTTCTTAAGCAAGAGTTCAAAGGTTTCTACACATGCCTCAAAGGTACTTTCCATATCACCATTGTGGGTGCATGTAGCTAAATGAATGGTACTGATATTCTATTTCCACTCATAGACCTTTTCTTCTTGTTGGTCTCCCTATCAGCAGCCTTCTTGAAGTTGCAGTCCGATTTGGTATGGCTGTGGATAAACCTATCCTCCTTTCCATGGTCAATGCAGCAGTCACAATATTTGCCCTATCTGGATTTCATTCTTATGAGCTTCAATAACTGCTTGAGCTTCTTCTTCGGATCCTCAATCGTGATAACAATGGTGGCGGAGATCCGGTCACATAAAACAGGATGTAGTATGTTAGGGTGCTTTTGTGAAGCCAGATAATAAATGCAAAATTACTAGTAGAGGAATACCATTTCTTTGTATTGGGATAAATACAATTATTTTTAATTGCAGAGATGGGGCAGGGTCCATTCATGTTGATAATGATAATAGTAGTGATAATGATTTTTTTATTATATCATAATTACTTAACATAACAGCTGTACACAGAATCATTTCATGCAGAACTTAATTTCTTGACAAGGGGGGGTGTCAGAACTTCACCGCCTTACGTAACATACTGCCAGAATTGTTCTTTCTTTGCAGCAAAAAATGGCACCCTGTGGTCACTGTGTGAAAGCAGCATGGGACATCATGCCTCTTCCAAACTGAGATAAACTGCTTGTTCTAGACATAACTTTTGCAGGTCTGCTGCCTCATATTTAGCATCAAGGATGCGCACAGTTCTTCCTGTTTGTTCCTTGACAGAAGGAGGTTCAGTAGATTGCTGCATTATTGTGTGCAGTTCTCTATAATTTATGGAGACTGCAAAGAAGTCACGCATGCTGATGCGAATATCCTCCCATGCGACCGTCAATGTTTTATAATGAATAATGATTCCCAGTGCTTGCATAAGATCTCTAACAATAATCATGATGTCATACCCTGTTCCTTGCATTTCCTTCTCAGTATCCAAGTGAAACTCCCAGTGAAGAATCTTTGACTCTGAGAACCCCAGAAGGGTAAAAAGCACCTTGGCAGTATGTTTGGTTTCATATTGGCCAGCAGCCATATTGAAGCTAGCAGTGGAACATTTCCACTTTACATGCTTCGCCATTGCTGCTGACATCATACTGTGAATACAGCCTGTGTCTAACAACACTAAAAGTCCCGTCTTGTGACTCCTTTTTCCCTTCTCGCCCCCATGAACTGTGGCAAAGAAGGTGATAGGAGAATTGGTTTGTTTCTTTATGGATGCAGCATTCCAAAGACTTGGAAGCAATTTCGTCAATCATTGTTGTTGGCCTTGCCAAGGTGTCATTCCAATTGAATTTCTTTTTTATTTTTTTATGAATACGAGTTGCCCTACTGGGTCTTAAAAAAGAAGTAAGATAGTACTCCTTAAAAGCTACATGACTACTATGTTTTAAAACTACCTTACTATGATCAATAGGAGGAGGAGGGCAACCGAGCACTGGTCAGTAGTGCCCATCGGCAGGAGGTATCCTCCTTTCCATCTTCAAACTGGTCATAGCCAGAGTTAGTCTCGTCATATGCCATAGGCAAAGAACTCTGAAGCTCAGCATATCCATGCAAATCGAAGTACATGGGCATGCGACGGGCAAGGTAGGTATCCCCAAGAGTCGGATCCATAACCCTGAGGTCCTGACAGACCTCTTCAGGAGACGCGGCTGCACGGAAGGCTCTGCGAATCTGCTCATGCGTATTTGCTTCTTGCATGCGACTGGTCATCTCAACACGATTATGCTCCATACGATGGAACTGACCACGTCCTCTTCCGGGGCTAGGCGCAGGTTTAGGTTTTACTGCTGTAGAAAGTGCTTGGATTAAGACGTCTTTCTTGTTGCAATTGGCCATATTATGAGTGCGATAAACCATCTCAGGTAGATCAGCACCATGGCACAAGGGGCAGAATTTCATTCTGGTCCCTGCAGTTAGACCCGCTGTTGGATTGTTGTTTCCTCCAGGGGCACCACCACCTTTACCTTTTTTGTTAGAGGTTTTAGACTGCTTGTTGCCACCTTGGCCACCAGGCGTCTTGGCTCCTTCAGCAGATTTCCTCTTCTTCGCTTTTCCCTCAAGCAGATCCCTCTGTTCCTTCCTCTTGATTGACATGAGTTCATCATGCCAATCAGAGTCAGAGAGAGTTCTTCATTTGACCCTGCAATCTTCCAGTTCGTTCTGGAAGATCTTAGGAAGTTCATTATACTGGGCTCTGTGAATAACTCTCGCATCGACCTTGGACTACAGCAAATTATAATCGGCCTTTCTTGCAGTTTCTCCTTCATCGGAGGGAGCTTGCAAGTAGGGAATAATCTCATACATGTAGTTCACACGTGAGAGATACTAAGAGATGAAAGATATAGATTTTGGTTTCACAATATCATTGAGAATGTAGTCTTTATGATCGTCCAAGCAGTTGCAATGATCCTTGAAGATCAATCCGCCCAGAAACCAGTACACATACTGTTCAAACCTCTGGTACTGCTGGAGAAGGAAGGCCTCCTTCTCTTCATCAGTCACTCTGGCATCAGTCGAGAGCTTGATCATATTAGTTCCTCCCTTCTGAAGCAATGCTTCATAGAGGAAGTAATCCTTCTTCAACTTTGCTATTTGAGTTTTGGTCATCAACCAATCCTTCAACTTGAAGATCTCTTCAACTGCTCTACAGAGCATGCTGGTGAAGGTAGACTTTGTCTTTGGGCCCAACAGGCTCTCAAAGATATGAAGGCACTTGATGCAATCCTTCGGACCCATGATCCCTTGCTTAATAAACATAAGTTTATCCAAAAGATAACGGGTGTGCACATACTGCGCAGACTCCCCGTGCAAGATCTCCAGCATCTCCATCTTGATCTCGGTCAAGTTGGAGTGCTCATCTCCCAAGGCAGGATTGATCCTGCCACGGTCGACTCTCGGTTGTGGAAAAGGGAAAGTAAACGGATTAAAAGAAAGAAGATAATTGAAGTTAATTCAATTAAAAAGGAAATTATAAAATTAGGTGTGTTGTAGATAAAAAAAGATTAGATACGTGATGTCTAACGGACGATCACCGTAGCTAATAAAAAAATACTACTATTGAGTACTACTTACAATAAGCGTGTGACAGTTAACCGGCAGGTTAACCGCTAAATAGGATAAAACTACCTACACATATTTATCGCCGTAGCGCATCTATGTCATTGCCCCCCCAAATCTGTGGTGTTCTATGACAGATTGGAAGTAAGATGCAATTATTATTCAAAAGCTGGTTCGTTTCTTCGAATATTAACTTTATCATTAGTAGCTCCAATCTGGAGTCGAACAGTACCGTTTGC